>JAMPIV010019053.1:0-28586 GCA_024509875.1 Oreohelix idahoensis
CCTCTTTCAAAAAAATCATTCAACTTTCCTACGTTACAAGGCTATTTGTTTTATTCAAAGGTCAGCCAATTTATTCGTCTCACTTCAAATTGCACCCAATCGATTCACTGACTAATCTGACCTATCTGTCACCTACTTTTTTTAAAAAAAAATGCGATCCAATCAAAGCAGATATGTCTTTGACCTGACAGTATCTCTGGATCTCATGTATTGTTTTATCAATAGTTGATTAGTTAATTAAAAGGGACTATTTATATAACTAACACCATATTCTTGGTCAGCAAGTCCTCAAAGTACACGAATCTTACGATTTTTAAGGGGCTAAGTTGGTTGGTTTTCAAAATTCTATCTTTTTTTCTATGTTAGTTGTTTATTTTTTAAACACCCTCTCGTTCTCCACTCTTTATTCCCATGTAATATCTACCGTAAATAACGAGAGCTTAGGTCATTCACTTGATAAAGCTTAAACAAGTTTAACATGACCGTAGTATCCACAATTCTAACTTTTTCATTGTATTTGGGGAAAACCCCTAAGGCAAAAAGGCTTTCCCCTGTGCTATCGTTGTCTTTAGTTTAAAATCAATGTGAAACGAAATAGCATTTCATCATCCTTGCCCCTCCATCGTCCCCCCAATGCATTTTAGGCCAAATATTTTCTTATGAACAAGAAAAAAGTGGTTTTTATGTTCAGGACGAAAATTGGAAAAAATTGTACCGTGTTTGTCGGCTACATTCGTTAGCAATTAACTACTCTGAAGGCGTAGGCGACAACCAACCGTTCTAGCAAAAATTCATTTGTACTTTCTTATCTTTGCCTTTATGCCCTATACTGTTAAAATATTAATATAGATAAAGTATATTAGAAATCTCACTAAAGTCCAGGTAATGGATCCCACCCTGATACTCTGAGACAGCAATCAGTATCCCTGTAATCTAATACTCAGACTATGTTCTCCAGAGGATTTCCCTCAGCAAAACCAACCCTGGAACAATAGGGAGACTCGCGTATGAGCAATAATTCCTTCTTTCAAATAGGTACTCCAATCTCCACTTTCAAAGCTTTCCTCCTTGGCAAAACGGGATCGTGTAGGCTCTCATATAGATCGTGATTGGTCTCCTAGTTTCATGTACATAATCTATATCAAATTTCGTGTGCCCCGGTTTGTCCTGTTAAACACGTCCCGTATTGAATCAGTCAAAAACCATTTTGAAACCATTCCCATCAGTTTTTTTCGTCAATGTGTTTACTGACTTTTACATGTGCGGGTGTCTCACATGTTTTTCCAAGTGATACACAAGGGATGTGAGCGGTTCTTCTTTATCCCCTGTTGCTATAAAAATTCCGACAAGGACATTTAAGTGATGTTCCTTCCTGGATTTTCCCGGTCCCAGATACTTCTTTAGAAGGTTCACATGATATACTTTTCTCTTTCCGCTTTCCTAGTCGATTTTATCATGTTGTTCTAGAACAACCTACTCTAGAACAGTAATAATGGACCTTGCCATCCAATGTGGTTATTTTGTTAAGGCTGGCCGGCAAGTAGAAGAAAGCACCTACTCTCCCACAAATAATTCTCTATCCTTAGCTTCTTTATTAAAATAGGCAGTATGTTTTTTCCTGCTTGTCTGAGATTATATCATTTGCAAGTTTCCAGATTCCCACCGGTTTAAGACGATGGTCAGCTCGTTCACATATTGGTATGATGAGGTAACAGTCTCTTCTGCCTTCTCATCTGTCCAGGGCCTTAACGAGGTTACAATATGGACTTTAATTTACATACTTATTTTCCTGCACATTGTCAGGTCCTTTGCATTAGAAGCCTTGGGTTGAGGACATTTCTTCCTTGTGTCAACACACAAGAATCTACCACTACCTATTCGTTTCCTGGGGTTTTCTCCCCACTTTAAGTTCCTTGTGAGAGATCTTCTCTCTCTTTTTACCTTCACCCAGTTCACATAATTCCGACCTAAGACTCGTCGCTTATTCTGGTAAAAATCACTCTTTGTACTCGACGCAGAGTTGCCATTCTAACACATTCAAGTGAAGACTGTGTGTGAAAAGGAGGCTCCCATTCCACCTTGTCTACATTTATTAATTTTATTTTTCTTTCCATTTTCAAGCCTAAGTTTTTGCCCCATGTGCGTTTCTAGTCCTGATTATTATATTGTCCCCACTAGTGGGTGTTCCCTCATGAAATATGCCGCATGCTTTCGACAAAATTCTCAATAATTATCTTTTCATCGGCCAATAAATATTTTTGAGAAACCTTTTGGCAGATGGTACCTACTTTCTCGTGGTCCCCATCTTTTCCAACATGTAAACTCCGTATTACGTCTCCCCTAAACATCTTGGGAAGTACCAGTTGTCCGTGACCATTTGAAAACCAGTTTCCGGCCCTTCGTATATAACAATTTATTCCTTTATGTAAAATTCTCCTTTGCTTGGAGGTGTAAGGCAGTTACGCAATTTTGAAACAAGCACGGCTTCAGTGACCTATCCTCAACCTGTGCCTTCCTCATCTCTTCTGGATGAGTATTTATAGGTTCATATTCTTCCTTCTTGGACTGTGATCTGGTTTGCACTGTTGCCATGATGACCAGAGTCTCTTGGTAGCCCCCAAGAAGACATAACGACACCCCAATATCAGAGGGTAGATGGTGCGTCGATCACTGCTGCTCTGATTACTCCTTCCACATAGCGAGTTTTCACCGTTATCCTGGCAATGGGAAGTTTCATAAGTGGTATGTCCGTGGTCGCCCCTTGTATCTCCACTGTTTCGGTGGTATACTGATCTGGTTCACCAAGTGCGCTTTGACTCCACAACAGAATCAAAAATCTAAGCCTGTATTATAGAGGCACACCTAATGGTGACCCCATTGCAGACTACATCCCACACACACTGGGGTGTGATAAGGTTTCCTGCTGTCCAGTAGGTTTGTCCTTTCCTCCCTCATGTTCCCCATCTTCATAGCAGCAAATCCAGAAGTTTTTCTTCATATGACAAAATTTGATGTCATGACCTTCCCCTCTTACACCATTTGCAATATAATCTACCTTGGATCGAAAAGGTTTTCTTTCATCATATTTCCTATCATTGAATTGTGGGTTTTTGTTTCTAAAATCATTGCGTGGACTATCAAAATTGTGCTTACCTTTGTTCCCCTGATCTTTGTTATCATATCTATTAGAGTTTTGTGGAGCCTTACAATTGTCAATCTGTTTCTTTTTAGCGCCAGCTACCTCTGCCTGGGCTGCCTGATACCTCTCAGCGACATTAAGTAACTCACCCAGCCTCTCTGCACCTTGTTCCATGAGAAACTTTCTCAAGTCTGGAGCCATGGACTCTCTCAATTGCTCAATAAGGATCATCTCTTTAAGATCTTGGGTTTTCCCCAGAGCAGTCCATTTCTCCAAGTACGTCTCTAAACGTGCAGAGAACTGGTGATAGGTCTCACCCGACAGTAGTTTGGCATTTCTAAACTTTTTCCTGTAAAATTCTCCGTTCTTTTCATGCCTTAGCAAAAGAGCCTGCTTTTACATGTCATAATTGTCTTGGTCGTCTTTGCTCATCTTGGCAAACACTTCATAAGATGTTCCCCTCAGCCCCTGAGATAACTTTAAACTCCACCTTTCCTTCTCCAACCCATAGGTGGTGGTTAAACCTCAAATCTAGACAAAAATGACTCAATGTCATCGACCCTCTCAACAAAATGGTGTAAATGGAACCCCATAGCTGAAGTTGAGGCTCCCTGACTAGCAGTGGCATCGGAGGTAGAAGGCTGCAAACCATTTTTCAGGAGCATGGCCTTGAAATTCGAACTCTTTTAGTCGTAGCTCGTGCTCCCTCTGTAATCTCTTCTCCTCCTTTTCAGCTTTCCTTTCTGCAGCAAATCTTCTTTCCTCTGCCTCTAACTTCTTCTCTTCATACTGGAGCCGTTTTATTTCAGCCTCCCTATCCGCCTCCAGTGCCCTAGCCTCTTTGTCAGCTTCAATCTGCAACCTTTTAATTTCTTTCTCAGCCTCTAATTTTCTTTCAGCCTCTTTTTCTAATCTTTTTTCTTCACGTTCAATAAATTTATCAACCTCTGAGGTTACATACTGGACCAACTCTGGTCCATCCATATTCATCTCTTTTGCAGCCAGCACAGCAGCAGATCTGAACTTTGCTAGGTCTGCCATAATATCAATCTTTACAATGATCTAATATAATTTTCCAAACTCTTAATTAACAGAGTGCTAACACTAACTAATTAATTAACCAATTAATTAACTAATAACTGGCTCTCAACAGTCCATCAGCTTTTATTTTCCCTTTTAAATACTTTTATAACTTTTGGGGACACTAGTGCTACAATATTTAAATTACTAAACAACTAACAAGTTCACATCCCGGAAGAAGAGACCCAATTTATCGTGGTGGGTTTTGATGTTATGAAATGATGTTGATATTTTTCCTTAATGTACTGAATGAGGCCAGCTGTGAAGGTCCCTGATTCTAACAAACTTAGGGTTGAGTTATCAGGATACCTTTCTGCTACCACCTTATAGCCTCAAGCAGACTTATTCTTGACTAGTATGAATGATAGCTACGTCTAATGTCTAGGGATATGCAAGTGTGGTGTGATGGTACTTTAACAATAATACACAGCCATACAAACAAGTATTAAAGGCTATGATTAAAGGAAATAACACTTAGGATAAATTTGTACAATTAATAATTTTCTGTATGATTTATTGGTCCTGAACCTAGTATTCTTCTGGTCAGGACTTTTAAAAATGAAAAGAATTCAAGATATATACAAAATGTAAAATTTAGACCCACAGGGACAAGTGTCCAAACAAATACTGTTAAATTATACTAATAGTGTTACTAAAATCTGTCTATTACTGGTTCTAACACTGGATGGCTGTTTGGGATTCTTTAATCACTCCCAGTCTCTTTACAATATAATGTCACTGTTAATTTCACTAGGAAAATATTTTATTTCTTGAATACAGGGGTATGCTGCTCTTATAGCTGATGTACTGTTAGGGTACCAGATATTTCACTTATCTGGCCCACTGGAACTGTCTGAATTCTTTCTGCCGAATGACCACTGCTCCAAAAGTAATAGGGGGGGATACTGGCGACCCCTATCACTACTGGACTCCAAAACTTCTCAACGGCTTTCCCATAGAAATCTGGCACCGGACTAGTGCCAGATAAAACCCTGTAATAATGAAACAATGTCTCCTGGTTGATATCTTATTTAGACTGTGTTTTATATACAAAAGAGCATACATAAGAAATAAAGAGCTGGGTCATATCCAATGGACTAATCCAGCACATCCATTCCACAGTGTACCAGTGTTATACACATGTCTCTCCTACAAAGGCGGCACTGCATCTGCAATAATATTATTAATCTTTCTTTTCTACCATACAATGGTATAGGTGAGCTGTGTCCCTCTGGTCACCTAAGAAAACATTTTATTTCACAAAACATGTGCATTTACAAAACTGGCAATGTGTTTTATCTTAATTCTCCGTCAGGCCCTGCACAAATCAGCTTGGGACCTGATTACTTACAGTCGTGATGGCAGCATCTCTCACTCACATTTTTAAACAAAATATATATGAATAATGTCGATCTTACCAGAAATTCAATGAGAAAAAAACACAGGTACGTTGAATAGCAGATTCCAGATATACTGCTGGCTGAACTGTGATGCCTATTACTTTCATATATATTTGCTTTAATAAGGCTAACTTTTTCCCAGAAACATACAACGTCCTGCTCTCGGGACTATCTTCTACAAATGGCGTCAAGCCTTTGAATTTTCTCAATAATATGAAAGGCTTTGGCCAATGAACGAACGACAATTTTGAAATTTGAAATTAAAAGCAAAAACAGACTTGATTTTTGGACACTACCAAGTTTTTTTCCTCTCTCATTCTTAGATTTCTACTGCTAAATATATTTGGTGTTAAGCCATCTCATAATTTTTCTCCCCCTTTTCTGCCCCTTTCTACAACAGACTACATGTAACCTTTTCCTGCCTTTTTCAAGGACGCGTCAAAATGTCAACGTTAGTGAAAGTAAAACCGATCATGTGTTGGTCTGTCTGTACGAACAAATACAGTCTTTTGTCCATAACTTTATTTCTATCTGTCGGATTTTTTTGTTCGACAGCATATTACCCATCAGAACAAAACCAGCTCTAAGACTAGCTAACTTTTATGATCTTAATCCTATTAATAAAGAATTCAATATATTTTCCATTTTGGTGTTCGTTGTTTTTCTAAGTTTCAACTACTTGAATGTTATAAAAATCGCCTCAGATCTTCCTTTTTCCCGACAGGAAGTAATTATGCGTGTGTGTATATATATATTTTTCCACAGTGTCTGTGGTTAGAAATGTATTGGACTAGCGGGGTATTTTTAAATTTTCAAACTTGCGACATCGTTTTCGACACAAGCTAACGGCATCGTCTCGCACTGTTGGCCTGAGTAGCTAATTCAAACCTCTAACACTTGACAAGCCGGCAGCAGGTGTCCGCTCTCTCAATCTTATGCGTTCGTGTGTTTTATTCTTTCTATCTTTCCTGGAACCACTACGCTAGTAGATTTTTCAAATTTTTTATCGTTAACCCTTGACGGGCGCGTTTTAAAGGCTAATACTACCAACGCGGCGATAAGATTTCTCACTATGTTCTGTCCTGCTTAAATCAATGCGTTTTCTGGCGCGGGGAAGAAGACGCGTTACAACTTTACTAATTTTTTTTTTCTACTGCTATTATTTTGACTTTTATATATATATAATTTATGATTTTATCGCTGTATCACTGTACTTTACCACATACGCAAGCATCCATTTATGAACGTCTAGCTTTTTGGTTGTTGTTTTTTGTTTTCTCTATGTTTTAGAGCTATATAATAGTACTGGGTTGACATTTGATATAATATAAAAGATAAAGGATCCCGTTACACGCTCAGTGAGGCATATTGGGAATATGGTGTTAGGCCCATATTTTCTTGACCGTCGGCACACTAGGAGTGATGTGGTCAGCATCACGCCGGCCGCCTTAACCTTCCGAGAGTTGCTCTGGTACCCAGTTGGGGCTGCGTCGACCCAGGAGCCGTTTGCGGCCTAAAAATATCGGACCTCATCTGGGGATCGAACCATAGACCACTGAGCTAGGAAGCCAGTGCTCTAACCACTATGCTACCGCGGCTCCCATATATATATATAGTTCTAGTTGGTGGTTTAGATGCTACATGTGTTAATGATGAAGCAGCCAAGGGGTTATTATTAGCAGTTTGTCCGTAGCTCATCATCAAACGAAGGGCGCGTACTATGGATAAAACGGGAATAACGTTTAACAATGAACCCGACTCCAAGGACATAGACCCAGCGATAAGACATGACTCCGCTGGTCATAGACAGACTCAGAGGTAGCACCTTGACTCCAAGAAATATTAAAGATAGACCTAGAGATAAAACATGACCGCAAAAAAGACATAGATAGACAGACTCAGGGGCTGAATTTGATTTCAAGAGACATAGATATACCAAGAGTAGGACTTGACTTCATGGGACGTAGACAGAAAGATTCGGAGGTAGGACTTGACTTCATGGGACGTAGACAGAAAGATTCGGAGGCAGGACTTGACTTCATGGGACGTAGACAGAAAGATTCGGAGGTAGGACTTGACTTCAAGGGAAGTAGACAGGCCAGGAGATAGGACTTAACTTCAGGGGATAGACAGAAAGACCATCTGACACATGAGATGGGCACGTAAGACAAATTCGGAAGTGAAAGAAAAATAAATAACAAACAAAACACACACGCATACACACACACATAACGAGAGGTTTCTAATTTCAGGTCCAGACGCTATCTAGTTTTCACGTCTGCCTTGGGCTGCACGATATGTGATGACATTTGACGATAACGACCTTTACCTTTCACAACGACAAGGAACAGAATTTTGACATAAACTTTCCCAATCTTCAGAGTAAAAGAAATGGAACTATTTTCTTTTTAAAACAGGAGGTCAGGGAGATGATGCAATTTTGCCCGAAAGATGACAGATAAAGAGCTACTGTTGGTAGTGTTGATGTTGGTGTTTGTAAAACCAACGTTTGTAATAGTTCGTGGAAAAAAGGAAAGATTAACAGTTGCCCATGGCGCACATTAATTGCCGTCCAGTTCCCTTGGTGCGTTCGCGGTTAGTTTTCAGAATGTATGGTGTCTTGTTCTTCTCCATACACTGTCAGACGTCTGCTTGAATGTTTTCAAAGAAAGCAGTAGTCAGTTTGAGGCTATTTGAATCTCCGTAGAGCTTTTCCCACGAATGGTACTGGTGTCGGCTATATGCACTTTCTCTGTTCCGCATATGTTGGGTAACTTTGAAGCAGATGTTGAGCAGTCATTTTATCAGTGCCACAGTTACACTGATCGGTAGTTCCTATCTTTAGCTTGTTGAATAGATGGTATCTCAATCTGTTGTGGCCAGTGCGGAGTCTGAAGATTACCACTTGTTCTCTTCTGTTGAGCTGGTAGTAAGCATCATTTTACGTGTGACCAGGATGCTCTACGTCCCGTTTGTTTCTGTATCTGATCCTGATAAAACTCTGTGCCTCCTCAAAACTTATGCTTGCATCAGGCTGAGGTAGACTTCCACCTTTATTTGCCAATCTGTCAGCCTCTTCATTGCCGGTGATGTTACAATGAGATGGGATCCATTGTTCACAACACTTTTGAACCGTTGACATATGGTGTCTGAGACTGCTCTTAAGTGTGCGTGTAAAATTTTAAGACTAATTCTGTGTGTGTGTTTTGTTCAATTCTGTTTGTTTACAAGATTAATCCAGACTACGTGTTATCGTTATTAAGGTTGCGTAAATGCGCATGTGGAAGTGATGGCAAAGACCAGACAAGAACCAGTAGAAGATGAGAAGACACCACTGGCTGCAGATATGACATTAGCGTGAGGGAAGCCTGCTGATGGAATAACTAAGCTGTTATTGTTCGAATATCCCCAAGCTTTGTGAGGTCAAGCGAGACAGATAAAACACACGGAGAAAAGAGCTGGTGGCAGAAATGAAAGAGATAATAAGACATGGATTCACCATGCATTATTTTGTTGAAAGCCTATGCTCCTTCGTGGCTGTTGCTGTTATTGCTGTTCAGAATCGACATCATTGCACTCCTTGCACTCCAGGCACATCCATAAGTGCTCAGTATCACTAAGGAAAAGTCGAAGGGTATGAATGCTATATGTGCCTGTTGCGCGCTGGTAGTGTATACGCCAGATGCATCCTTTCATATGTTCATCCCTGCCCGTTTTACGCCTAATGCCAAACTCCAGCAGTCATAGCCTTGTTGATTCATCGATTGCAGTGTCATTCTCTAATAGGCGATCATTATTTATCCTCATTATCTCTCCCTTGTCCATATCCAATGCACCTTCGTGGCTAAAGGGTAGTGAGTTAATAAATGAACGAAGGAATGAGTGAAGGTGTGCATTTGTATATCTGATGCGATTTATATGTGTGTTGTTAATTTTTAGACTTCATCTATGTTTCATTTCACGTATGTATGACAGCGCTTGAACGAGACGTTATATGCGTTTAATATTCGCTATGTACGCTTGTTTATTAAAATACAGAGGATGTAAGGAAGTGCATGACCCAGACTTTCTCTGTTTAATTCAGATTCGTCTGTGTTGAATTCGTATGCTACAAATGCGAGCTAAAGAAAGAAAATGCTAATGAATGTTACTGTGGCGCCGATTAAATGACTGCTGAACATCTGCTGCAAAAGTGACCGCCATATGAGGAACAAAGAAAACATATTAGACCGTCACTAGTACCACCGCTGTACCATCTCTATGGTAGGATTTCTTAACCTTTCTAGTGTCATGTGCCACTTTGGTTGTTTGATGAAGGCTATGGACCCCTTTGATTGTCTGATGAAGGCTATGGACCACTCTGATTGTCTGTTGAAAGCTATGGACCCCTTTGATTGTCCGATGAAAGGTATGGACCACTTTGATTGTCCGACGAAGGCTATGGACTCCTTCTTTGAAGAAAAAAATGTACATAAAAGGATAATTAAAAAACTAAATTTCAAATTTTAGGTCATGTCCACCGACCCCTTAGAATCCATTCACGTAACCCTAAGGGGCAGTGGATCACAGATTAAGAAACCATGCTCTATGTGGACAGCAACATAGCCAGGCTGACCACTGCTTCGTCTAAACATATTGAAGCTGAAGTGTGATAGCGTACGATGACGATGAAGTTTCATATAAGAATTCATATGTGTCTATTTAATCCAGGCTGTATATAATTATGATTGTGTGATGTAGGTGTTTAATGTGCTGATATGTCTTTCTGTATGCGTGTGTGTCCATGAATGTGTTCTCATGAGTCTAAACTTCCTGAAAAATCTGAATTTTTTTTCTTCTTTTTTTTTTTTTTGTGCACGATGAGGAAGCTAAACTTTTCTGTCACTTCTCCTGGGGGCGGAAATGAAACCAGGTCACCGACAGGTCACACAAAATGTCTGGCAACCTGACCTCGTGAACTTTTGCGGTTTCTGTTGTAGCAACCGTTTTTCGTGTTGGTTAATGTCTTCGTGTTATTTGATTTTTACGTTCTTGTGATAGGCTACAGGAGCATTTTCAAATGTTTAATAACATCAGAAATTTTATCACAGCTCTGGCCTCCTTCTTTTCCATTGTTTTGTCAAATCTTTGGAGCAGCAGATCCGGTCAATAAGGTACATTGCGCCGTGCACCCTAGCAGGAAACCCCATTGAAGAAACAAACGCGTACTTCATACATTCTGTGCAAATATGATGAACTTTAAATGTGCCAAGTTTCATCTTCCTCCTGTGACTCCTTCATGGTCAGGCCCAAGACTTATGTCAAGCCCCTTATAGACAAAGAGAAAACAGACTATATAGCACTTAAAGACAAACCTGCAATTAGGGATTCAAAGCTCGATATAAAACAGCGAATGCTACAGATATGTGTCTCAAACTTATTAATTCCAGGACAAGAGGAGACTGAAGAAGATGGTGATAATAATACATAATGATGAAGAAGCAGACGATGAATTTTTTTTTTCTCCTTTGAGAGATTCGATACACCTGTTCTACCTCACCCAAGGTGGGCATTTCCAGTTATGCGCTTTAATCACTCTATCGATGAGACCCTCATACTCTGGGTACATTGTGTCTGTCTGTCTACATTTCTGTCTGTCTGTCTGTCTGTCTGCCTGCCTATCTATCTATCTATCTATCTATCTATCTATCTATCTATCTATCTATCTATCTATCTATCTATCTATCTATCTATCTATCTATCTATCTATCTATCTATCTATCTATCTCCTTCTGTCTGTCTGCCTGTCTGTCTGCCTGCCTATCTATCTATCTATCTATCTATCTATCTATCTATCTATCTATCTATCTATCTATCTATCTATCTATCTATCTATCTATCTATTTATCTATCTATCACACACACATATTAATGTTATAAGATCGATATTCTTTAATATCTTCATTTAAATTCCTCACCAGTTACGAACAGGATCCTGTGGTAGTGAACGCCTTTTACAACCCCAATACAAACAACATATGTAAGTAAATGATGTGCAACTGAATAATTGTAATGTTAGTTTTGCTACATTCATTTGGATTTGGATTATTACTATTCAGAATTATAATATAGCACTGGGATTTCTAAAAGTAATATTTTGAATCACAAAAACAATAAGCCTTTTCACACCTAATAGTCTTTGGCAGAACAAAATTGATCTGAAAATAAGTAGACAGTATTGAGTCACTTTTAAAATATAACAAAATAGTCAAAAGAGTGTATAGATACCATTCAACAATCACTTGAACGGAATCCAACCACAACACACTCCAGAACGTCAGCTATGTATGAAACTGTTGACCACCACCTCTTTCAGAGCCTAGCACTCGATGATGTTAGGAAAATGCTTCTTCCTCCGAGGTAGAGAAGTGGAACACCTTATATAAAGTACAACAACTTGCGAGCACATGCAGATACCACAACATGGAATCAGAAGGGTGAGAGCCCAAACGCAGCTAAATCAATAGCATCAATAACAACATCAACAACAACAAAAGTAACAACATAAAGAACAAAAACAAAACCGGCAACAAAAACAACAACAGCATCAATAACAACAACATTAACTACAAAAACATCAACAACAAAAACGACATAGGCAACAAAATCAACATCAACAACATTAACTACAACAACAAAATTAACAACATTAACTACATTAACAAAATCAACAACAACAACACTAACAACAACTTCAACAACAAAAACAACAACATCAACATAAACATCAACAACATAAACAACAACATTAACATAAACAACAACAAAAACAACATAGACATCATCAACAACAACATAAACACAAACAACAACATCAACAATAAAAACAACATAGACAACAACATCAACAACTACAACATTAACTACAACAATACCATCAACATTAACTACAACAATAACAATAACAACATCAGCAACAACAACATTAGCTACAACTATAACATCAATAATAACATCAAGAACAAAAACAACATAGATGCTAATATCAATAACATCAAAAACATCAACAACAACAATATTAACTACAACAACATCAACAACAACGACTACTACAACAACATCAATAACAACAACAGCAACAACATCAACAACAACATTAACTACAACAACAATAACAAAAACAACATTAACTATAACAACTACAGCAACAATAAACATTAACTACAACATCATCAACAACAACAACATGACACCTCTGCATGGAATCAGAAGAGCAAGAGCCCAAACGCAGCTAAATCAATAGCATCAACAACAACAATGTAATAGGTAGTGTCGGTAATCAGAAATTTGGGCCGAATTATATTTTTATGAGATTGACTTTTATGTTATAGTCAAAGGGAAATTAACCCATAGTACATTGAAGAAGGGATCAAGAGTAGGTTTGACGTCTCTTGATCACAGTAGTTTAGTTAAGGTTGACCTTGGCCTTGACAATTCTGAAATAGTGTTTTTGTTTGGAGTCTTTTAGTTTGGAGTTTGGTTTTTGGATGAGTTCGACTAAGCGATTGTAAATTCACGGGTTTAAGTGAGCTGTTTTGAAAAAAAAAACTTGTTCTAGAAAGTTCGGGAATAGTTATCGTTGAAAATCGTTGTTCAAAATTAAACCAGTCAGATCTGAAACGTGATTAGCGTTAGGAAGCAAGTTTGCTTGAGTTTTGTTAAAGTTAAAGTGGCAAGTGAAATTGAGGGTTAACATCGGACAATATGCCAAACGTTTGCTTGCTTCTGTAGTGACAGAAAAATGAACTATTGTCTAGACACTCAATCACTTATACGCCACAATTATTGATGACAGTTCATTATTTTTTCTGTGGACAAGATTGTCAGTGTTGCCAGTACAAGGAAAATTTGTGTATTTCAAGACAACCAGGTACGTTAAGTTTTGCCAACATGAGATAAACTGTTTAGTATATGAGAAGAACAATAGGCAGCAGCCATTCATGATAAGTAGGAAATAATAGACTTTGGGAAATCGTCAACCCTGGCAGTAGGCCAGTATTCATTAAGATACACCGAGTAAAGCCTACAGAAATTAAGCTGAAGATGCATAATCAGAGAACATTTTTGATAAGTCAATGCTACGAGTACATATGAAGAATTTAGAGGGCAGAAAATATAACAGCAGCGGGTTTTTTTTCAAGTCGTGACCACCAGAACCAATAGAGACAGCTAGAAATACAGGGACAGAGAGAGAGAGAGAGAGAGAGAGAGAGAGAGAGAGAGAGAGAGAGAGAGAGAGAGAGAGAGAGAGAGTAAGAATGAAATTTATTATTTCCCACTGAAGTTTTTGCTGTATAAAGTTTTGCCAGCCTCATGAGGAAGGTTGGGCACATCATTCTTTCAACCCTTTGATCATGTAAATAAAGTTCAACTTTGACTGTTACTGCTGTGACGTCATTCACCACCTTGTAAAAAAATCATCCATTAATTGTTAACTGTTGTCATTATTTTGACAGAAATAAGCCTCTAATACCACCAATATGCTGTCAACTGTTCAGGGCAGAGATCCAAATCCACTATACGAATCATACACGGCCACAAATATAACAACAACATCAACACCAACAACAACATTAACAACACCAACAGCAAAAGCAAAACAGACAACAAGAACAACAGGATCACCAACAACAACATTAACAACAACAACAACGACAACAACAACAATCATCAACAACAAAACTAACCATCAACAACAATGTTAACAACAACATCACATACAAACCACTCAAAAACATATCTACAGCAACAGCAATAACTACAACAACAACGTCAACAACATTAACTACAACAAAAACAACAATAACAACAACATCAAAAACAAAATCAACAAAGACAACAACATCAACAATAACAACAGTAACTACAACAATAACAACAACAACAACATTAACTACAACAATAACAACATCAACAACAACAATAACATCAACTACAACAATAACTACAGCAACAAAAACAATATAGACAACAACAACAACATCATCAACTACAACATCAATAACAACAATATTAACTATAACTACAACAACATTAACTACAACAACATTAACAACTACAACAACAACAACATCAATAAAGTACAACATCAACAACTACAACATCAACATCAATAACAACAACATCAATAACTACAACATTAACTACAACAACATCAACATCATTAACTACAACAACACCCCCAACAACAATAACAACAACAAGAACAACAGTAACTACAACAACAATAATAACAACATTAACTACAACTACTACAAATAGGAACATTATCAACAACAAAAACAACATCAACAACATTAACTACAACAACAACATTTACAACAACAACATTAACCACAACAACATTAACCACAACATCAACTACAACAACATTAACAACAACAACAACAACAACATTAACTATAACAACAACAACAACTTTATCTACAGCAACAAGAACATTAACTACAACAACAACATTAACTACAACAATTTCAACAACATTAACAACAACAACAACAGCAACAACATTAACAACAACAATATCTATTGTAAAAATGACTTATTACCAATTTTAAAAAAATTCTAATTAAAAACTTTATCTCCAGTTTTAGAGTAGCTCCCTTTGTTATTGAAACATATTGATTTCATAAATCTGTATTTTCATTTAGTTTGTTATATTTTATGTTGTTTATATACCTTCATTGCAGCTTCAATAGTTATTCATATTTTGAGAGTTGTAATACCTTTATCTTGTTATAAACTGAACCAAACCCAATTCCTGATGGAACGAGAAGTGTTTTTAAAAAAACAAAAAAACAAACAAACACAACAGAACAGTACAGGTAGATACGATAAACACTGAGAACATTGTCGGCTAGTATCACAATCCGGACCTTGTTCTGAAACCCACCACTACAGACGACAGATAGCAAGATCTCACAAAACGTGAAGAGAAAATTAGGACAAAAAGACAGAAGGACAATTAACAAGGACAGATCCAAAGTGGACCAACCAATCCAGGAAGACTCAGACATAGTTGATTTCAAGCGTATACAGCATAAAGGACTGGAGGCCAGGAAGAAGAATAATACATTTAATATTTGCTTTAAGGTTTCACACCATCTTGACCATGGGATCCGAGTTGTGTAAGAGGTATTTGTTTGCATTGTTATTGTTGTTGTTTAAGGTAGTAGGCTACCTTGATAGGGTAAAAAACTCAAATTTTCCTTTCAGAATCAAACAACCATGGGTATAGTGTTAGTATGGACTTAACATTTTTGTCCACATAATGACCTCATTAATTATGCAAATTAGCTATCCAATATGGCCGCCGTAGTGAATAAATTATACACCTTTTTCAAAACATCATAACTATGTTATTTGTACAAGGATCTGACTGAAACTTGGCAAATTGAATCATTATCTATAGCGTGAGGTCATGAATTAAAATGACAGAGATTAACAGAAAGGTTAATTTTAATGAATTTTCAAAATTTATATTTCTGGAATGTTTGATATTTGTGCCTCATTATATATGCATGATGGTCATAAAACTAAAACTTTGAATTCAATTGTATCCATTTTAGGTCAGAATCTGTAAGATTATATGACAACCAACTGTGTTAATTTTCGTGTCAATTGAATGTATAGATCCAGAGATATCTTGTTTCAAAGATCACCAATTATGCTAAAAAGACAATTCCGAGAAAACAAAGAAAATCTGAAAAAGAACTCACAAAATGAAGTTTAATGAGCTCCTGTTGAATAATGGTCTCCTTCTACTGCAGATGCAGTGTCTATGAATCCCCTTTTCAGTGCTCTCAGGGTCTTTCCATTGCAATGTCCTTACTTGCTGAATAGATCCTGTGCAGCGTTCTCCTGTAAGCTTTCTTTGCCATTTGTTGACTTGTGTTCATGTATATTGAAAAATTCTGCAATGCACTGTGGCCTTTCCCAATAGAACGCACAAATGCCACCATTCGCACATTTACTTCTTTGTGTTTGTGAGTAGCTGGAGATGAAACATCAGAAGTATTGAAATTGGCATTCCATTCGACACAGTTTGTGCGCTTGATACTGATTTCATGACAAAAGCCATCCCGAGTCTCTTCGACGATCTCACAGGTCAGTGAGTACTGATAACATTTGTCACATCTAAAGTTAGCGCATAAAAACCCAAACAGCAGTTTTACATCCATAAGATAAACACATTTCCTCTGTTGTCATTTTTAGCTTGTCCTTCACTTTCTTTGACCTTTATTTTCTTTGCTGAGGAGCACAGAGGCTTTATAGCGTCACTATCGACAATAGGTGTCTCATTTTCAGGCAACGGTTTGTTGGTGTACCGATTTCCAAGGAACTTACTTTGTCTTATTTCCCATTATGAACAAAAGAAGCTCTGCTAATTACTATTATACAGAATCAGTATAAAACTAGCAATAAATAGAGTTGATGTGGGTGAAAATGCACAATGCATGTAACAAATGCTGAAATTTACGATCAAAGCTTTCTAGACACACACTTTTGAAAAATTCATAAGAATTCATTGAGTGATTCCCCTTGGAAAAGTTATAAATATCTTTTTCCTGTTGCCTCAGTATAATTATAATTTCACAGTTTTACAATTACGCACCTTCATGTTGGGTCATTATTCACATGGTAACCAACTATAAACATTGGTTGCTATGCAAATCACTCAAGGGGGTGTGTGTAGAAAAACACTGATTCCTATCATACCAGAGTATCTCTAAGCTTCTATGAATTATTTTTAGTACAAGAACATGTTGACGATGATTTAAAGCATGAAAATGAAAATTGTTGGATTTTTATTTTTTTTAATCTTTTGTGGGTAGCCTACTACTAGGGTTGCTGAGCTTCTCTCTCTTTTGCAGTCAATACTTTTTCTTTCTTCTTCTTCTTCGTTCACCCTCAGATGTCAACTTGAATAAGTTCAAAGAAAGCAGTGGTCAGCCTGAGGCTGTTGATATCTCCGTAGATTTTCTCCAGGAATGGTACTGGTGATGGCCATATGCGTCTTCTCTGTTCCTCATATGTTGCGCACCTTTGAAGCAGGTGTTCGGCAGTCATTTTACCAGTGCCACAGTCACACTCATCCGTAGTTCCTATCTTTAATTTGTTGAACAGATGGTATCTCAATCTGTTATGACCAGTGCGAAGTCTGAAGATTACTACTTGTTCACTTCTGCTGAGCTGGTAATACGGATCATTTTTTGTGTGGCCTGGATGCTCTTCTTCCCACTTGTGCCTGTATCTGCGCTTGATAAAACTCTTGGACTCCTCATAGGTTATATTTGTGTCCAGCTGAGGAAGTTTTCCCCCTTCCTTTGCCAATCTGTCAGCCTCTTCATTTCCAGGGATGTTGCAGTGAGAAGGGATCCACTGTATCACAACTCTTTTGTATTGCTGACATAGTCTGTGAAGTGTTACTCTTAGGTCATCCAGTTCAGCATTTATTTGACTTTTCAGTGTTGTAATCACTGACAGCGCATCTGAGAAGATAACTACTGGTCTCTCTGAGCTTTTTTCTGTCATTAGAATTTCTGATGCAGTTTTTATGGCCTCTGCCTCTGCTCTGAAGTTAGTTGAAAATTTCCCTGTTGCAACTGCTATCTTTTTTTGTGTGCCATTGCTTAAGCTCAGGAAGACTCCTCCACCCCCATCTTCTGTTGCATTAGTTGCTGATCCATCTGTGTACGCATGGATCCAGGTGTTGCTTGGGTAATGTTTCTCTATATATTTTGTGGTTAGGACTCTCCTTTCTGTTTCAGTTTGACTGTTCTTTCTCTCAATACCAGGAACATTTTCTATCATTTCAGGGAAGCACTGTTGTTTCCAAATTGGTAGCTTGTGTGCAGTACATATTGGCGTAGCTGTTGACATTGCATTTATGAGGTCTGCTCTCGTCTTTTTTTTTGACTGTCTCTACAAAGTTGCTTCGCTTCAGTCTTCCCCTTCCAAGTCCATTTATCCTCTGGTGCATTGGGTGATCTATCAGCCCCCTGAATTTCTCGGCTTGTTGCTGGGCTCTGCTATCTCTTCTATCCTCCATAGGCTGGAGGTGAGTAATCTTTTCCAACTCTTTTATTGGTGTTGATTTCATGCCCCCAGTTATGACTCTCATTGCTTGGTTTTGGGTTCTGTTTATTTTGTCAAAGTTCGACTTAGCGGCTGTTGACCATGCTGCAATGCCATATTCTAAGACTGGTCTCACTCGCCCAGTATATAGATTCTTTAGTACTCTCTCGTCTGCTCCCCAAACCGTGCCAGCAAGTTTTTTCATGATTGCCATTCTCTGCCTTGCTCTTGTCCTGTTTTTCTCAATCTGGGTTTTCCAAGTCAAGCGGCGATCAAAGATAATGCCTAGGTATTTTGCAGTCAATACCAAGTTGAAAAGTCCTCGGTATTATCATAAAATGTAGCTTTTCTTCCATTACGAAACATGTTGAGCTGAAGTCATGAGCTCCAGTTTCTCCAGCTTGGCTTGCATTTAAAGGACAATCACCCAAGCTAGAAGGAAGAAGCGTGTGGCATACTGTGCATTCCCCACCATCCAAGGAAGGGGAGGGGCGCTCTCCAAATATGCAGACATAACATACTGTGCTCTGGATCACGTCCTACACAGCGCCACTTCACAGCTACCCCTGCCTATCATGGGGTCTGTAATGAGATCCTAATGCATATAGACAACCAGGTAAAAGCCAGTTATGTCTGGGGCTCAAGTGACTCCTTCAAGCTTAGTGTGCAATGCTGGGTTCTCAATATGTGTCACCTCAGGTGGAATCCCTGGAAGTGTGCAGATGCTTTAAAAAGTCAATGAAAGTGTAATTTAGCCTTACAGACAAAGGTTCACATCCAAATTTACACACTATAGCATTGTGCATAGCTGGTAGTCATATAAGGCTGTCTCCAGACATGCCTCCATGCATATTTGTTTGTATAAACCAGAACTTCCTTCGGATATTTCCGTTAAAATATTTTCGAGTGCACATGATTGAAGAAGTTAATGAATAAGTGATTGAGAGAAAGAGAAAGAATTATTTCCTGCCACATCTATAATAACAGTCATAATAGTACCTTTGTTTTCATCATCATAATAATCTTGAAGCAGGTAACAGCGTATTGGATATGTTGTTTTTTTTAAAATCATCTTCTTGCAGTGTTTCCTGCTGGCATTTTACAGCCTCTGTTTTACAGTTCCGTATTTCCAAAGTAAGTCGTCATGTCCTATTATTATCTGCTACAACACCTACTACAACTATTATTACTACTACTATTGCTACTACTTATTCTACTACGCAACAACATCTACTATAACGACAATTTATATTTCAACTACTGTTAGTACCATTATTCCCACTACTATTACTACCTCTACCACTACTTCCACTATCAGCACTGCAATCACTACTACTTCTACTATTGCCTCTGCTATCACCACTATTTCTAATATCGTCACTGCTGTCACTACTACTTTTACTATCACCATTACTGCTATTACCACAACTACTTCTAATACAATCACTGCTACCACAATGACTTCTACTATCACCACAGCTACAACGGTGTTTCTACAATCACCATTATGTTAACTATCGTCACTACTATCACCATTACTTCTTTTTTCACCACTACTTTTACTCTCACCGTTTCATTTACTATCATCACTACTTTTGCTATAACCACTACTTTTACAATCACTACTACTTCTACTATCACCACTACATTTACTATCGCCACTACATCCACTATCGCCACTATTTCTACTATCACCACTACTTCTACTATCACCATACTTCTAATATCACCACTACTTCTACTATCAACACTACATTTACAATCACCACTACTTTTACTATCACCACTACTTTTACTATCGCCACTACATCCACTATGGCCACTATTTCTACTATCACCACTACTTCTACTGTCACCACTACTTCTACTATCACCACTACTTCTTTTTTAACCGCTACTTTTACTCTCACCGTTACATTTACTATCATCCCTACTTTGGCTATAACCACTACTTTTACTATAACCTCTATTTTTACTATCACCACTACTTTTACTATCACCACTATTTCTACTATCGCCACAACTTCTACTATCACCACTACTTCTACTATAACCACTACATTTACTATCACCACTATTTCTACAATCACCACTAATTCTACTATCACCACTACCTCTACTATCACCACTACCTCTACTATCACCACTACTTCTACTATCACCACTACAAATACAACTCCTCCTGCTGTTACTACTATAAAGACTATGTTATCATTAAATTACTGATACTGTCATACTGCCCCATCTAGTTCCCAACGGTCTCTGAGCAGACAAAGAAAGAATCGGACCACTACTTGCTCAAGCATGTCGTAAGAAGCGTCAGTTATTAGGCTGTACATGGCGCTGGTAACCTCATCATGTAATACATTGCTACAGAAACCACCTCTGCAAGAGCACATGAATGCAGGCATCCTGCAAGGGAGGACGCAGATACAGTTGTGGCTCCCATGCTCCTACTATCGCCATAACGACTATTACAGCAACTTCCGCTGCAGCTGTTACAAAAATAATTACTAATGGCGCTGTTGTATAACCGTTATAGCAGTATTGATCGTCACACTATAACCACAATTGATATTACTGCTAATAATAGTACTACTGTTTCTTTAATTACCCTAACTACAAAAACTACTGGTACTCAAAATACTACTTTTGTTTCTAATATTATGATAATAGATATGCTTCTACTACTACTACTACTACCACTGCATATAATACTGCAGTTCTACAATAGCCTCACTGTTTATTGCAACTATTGCAACTAGAGATTACACGCAGCATTCTTTTGTCTGAGGCGTCCTTTTCTATCTAGTCCCAGTTTTATTATGACTTTCAATTATGACTGCGATCACCCTTGACTTCCCTCCTATTCTCTCTCTCTCTCTCTCTCTCTCTCTCTCTCTCTATATATATATATATATATATATAAATATAAATATATATATATATATATATATATATATATATATATATATATATATATATATATTAAAACCTGTTATTTTTTTGGCGTGGTTTTTGCCACCACTGTTGAAGACCACCATAATAAATGTTGCAGATGAGAAATAGGTTAGGACTGAACTGTTACTGTGTATAAAGTATGTAGTGAGTGGTATGGAGGGTACAGTCACTCACCCTGTACTGTCAAGCATGGATCAACGAATCAGACTAGTGTTCATTTCCAATTGACAGCACATAATTTATTCACACAGCAACATCAATCCGGTACGATACACTACACAGGTACAACAACACATACAAATCCAATAAGAATCAATTGCGCAAAAATGTCATAGCTCTCCAGTATGATGTAAACCCTGTTTACATCGCAGTTCTAATGTTACATCAGTAAATCCACCAGAAGGACTGCTAACAATCGCAGTACTAATAAATTCATTCGTACGTTGGCCTCATCATATTTTAACCATAGAGCTCGATTATAGAATAGTGGTGCACTTCTCATCGAATGTGCCCAATAACAAAATCCCTCAAATGACTGCATCCCCCGCAGTTACAAAACACGCCACACAGGCTTAAATCTATATATACTCAAAAGACTGTCTGCTCTGCAGTCTACAAGTAATCTGGCCTGCACAAATCCTGGCCTTATAATCTCTTCAATAACTTTAATATCTGTTCATGGATCCTTTTCAAATAATATATGTAATCATTAGCGCTATCTCTTCCTGTAGCTTGCAAACACCGCAGTGCTACTATATATGTTCTTGGATTCCTCCAATAGTAATATATGGAATCGTCAGCGCTCTCTCCTCCTGTAGCCTGAAAACATCACAGTGCTACAGATATATATATATATATATATATATATATATATATATATATATATATATATATATATATCTATATATATATATATATATATATATATATATGGATCCTCCGAGCAATAATACATATGGCCTTCAAAGAGCAGTAATACGTAGGAAATCATAGGTCTGTACACACAAAGACCCATAGCACATCTCTTAAGAATAATGTATTTTTTATCCTATCTTATTTACCCTTATCTTCTCTTATCTTCAGATAATCACACCTAAATAGGCAAGTAATAGGCAATGATGCATGTACCAAAATCCACAGGTACACCTCGAAAATAATCAACATCTTTCCCGAACACTACCCTGGGAACACACACAAGACACAGGGCTGACTATCCAGTCAACGCCCAAACTTAGACTCCCTTCTTCAGACTGCTACGGGAACACACACATCTCCCGCCAAACAGTCACCGGACTCGGCTGTTCACGGACTAGCCGTGAGCTATTCACAGCCGGCCGAAACCAGTACAGAATAACTAAATGACTAGCGCTCCCGACGCTTTCTGTACACTCTGTTTTCTAACATATAAATGTTTAAACAACTCACAATTAAACAAGCCAACAAGTGCCACAACCCTGAATTCACTCTGTACAATCTGCATAGTACGGATCACTTCCCTTTGACCTTAACAGACTACAACCCCCTCCGGAGAAAAAAAATGATTTATCATTTTTTTGAAAAACTACATCAACGAAAAATGAGGGGTTAGCTAAGCTCTAATATATGCTTACAACAATAGTTTTATGATAAGGTCAAAATAATACATCGCCAAATAATAAAGCAAGTGTACAATAAACAAATTACCCATAATAATCTGCTAAATACACCGAAATAATCATTTACAAATAAAGTTAAGTATGATTACTGTAGACCAAGCAGGATACAATAAATAGAAAGTAAAGTCTAAGAAATCGAAATTGGAAGAAAGATCCATAATACCTAATAGTAACAATTAAGCAAATCAATTTCTTGCATGAAATAAATAGAACTGTCACTAATAGTTACATATACTAATCCATATTACAATACAAAGGATGAAAGTATAAGAAGTGTACGAAGTAAACGTATACAAATAGTATCAAGTAACATCCAGATGAAACATGGAAGCATAACCAAAGTATACACCGCTTCCAAAGAGATGGAGTGAAACGAAGAATCATCTGAAAAGGAAGAAGAAAATTCAAAATATGAATGCATAGAAAAAATGACAACAATACATCCCAACAACTATCCAACTAAATAACGCATAATAAATAATTTAGCCAAATTACAAAACTTATTCACAACTAAAATGACTTATCACAGGCATCACACAAAAAAGTGCGATATATAAAAATATCACAACCTCAACAAAAAAAATTACAATTTCAAATTCGGAAATATCAACATATATTATTACACCTTATTAAGCTCTTTGGTGCAGAAAAAATATAACAATGTCAACGAAAAATACATTTCCCTAAAAAATTACAATACAAAAAAGTTTCTTAAAGCTAAGTTAAATAAAAATATTATTTTAATTTTGTCTAGATTAAATCTATAATTAATATACCAAAAATGAAATCATCTTTAACCAAATGAATGACATCTAACAAAAAGAATTCCAATTCTTAAGTAGACTCATAGTAAACGCATACTAGTTTAAACAGAATTCAGCAGAAAAAAGCAGTGGCAAAAAATACCAGAAACCAATGTTTCAAAATATGTTTTCAAATACAAATACAAAATCATAAATAACACATACAAGTTTAGTTTCAAAATTACATTTCACAACACAACAGTTACTGCATATAACCTCTGTATATGGTAATATATTAATTAGACATAGCACCAGAATAAAAGAAAAGAAAAAATAAATTTAATGAATAACAAGACTCTCTGAAAAAACTAACGCATATTCCTCGCTAATGAGTTTGTGCAAAGGGCTGGCAATCTCATCAAGTACAAAATTATCCTAAGAACCAACGCTGCCAAAACATATCAATGTTTGATGTATCAACTATCATTGCTTTAAACTTCACAACGGAGCACCTATGGTCCAACATAATATGGTCTAAGTGGAATAGTCTTCCGACTAGCGTATGAAAATATCACAAATCCACTATCTCATTACAAAAATTAAAGATAAGTCACTACAAAGTGATATGATACAATTTCATTGCAATCATAATACATACAATGTTTATCCACAAAACAATCATGAAAACCATAACATAGAGTTACAACAGTGCATACATATGAACATACACAATACGCACTAAGACATTATATAATGTATGCTACTATGCAATACAATAATTCATTATCCAAAAAATAAATTAAGTGTAAAAAACACTGTAGCAATCTTAAACCAACTCCTAAAGAAAAAAAAATAAATAGGTCACAACTCCGGGGTCCTTGATAGTATTCTGTAAACCGCACGGGGTGACGTCGTATAACACAGGGTCAACAGGCTGGCTGGGCTGCGTTTGATTAGACACACGGTCGTAAGTTGACCTACATTCCTCTCACAGGTAACAATAACTTCGGCGCGAAGATTCTTAACGCAAAACCGAATGCTGTGGGAAAATACAAATGAAAATTTCTATTTTAATCAACTTGTGAGATTTATTGAGGTAAAACGGATAGTTAGTCTCACATTTACCCAAAAATTGTGGCAGTGAAAACGTCTGGTTTCTATATGATGCCATCATTTCCTCGTCACATAGTAGATAACACAGAAGGATAGGAACATCCTGACCGAAAATGAAGGTCATCACAGCAGTAGGCTGAAATAAAATCCTACTTACACACAACGAGATATTCTCTCGAACTCAAAATGCATAACAAGCAGTAGTATTTGAAACAATACTCTTATTGTTACCTTGTTTATAACCAAGTTTGTTCTTTTGTTTTGCAACATTATTATGATTAGTATTTCTCCTCTGATAAAAATATCTAACCGATGGATTTTGTTGTGTTCTAGAACCATCATTATAAGACTGATAACCTTTATTGTAGTTATTTCTTTCACCAAAACTGTTTCTATTCTCCTTTGTGACAATATGCTTACCAAATTGCTCAGTACTAGTGATAACAAAATCCTTATAGTTATCAACATTTTGGGCACAAGTATTACTAATAGATTTGTCCCTTATTATCAGTTTATCAGAATTTCCATAACCAGAATAATGGTTGGTCTTTCGAACTTTAACTTGACAGTTATCTCCATTTTTTTTTTGTAATCTACAGAACTGACTGTTAAAGTAGAATTATCTTTGCTGGCCTGACGCCAAGAGTCAGTAATGTTAGCAGTAGTAGTACGTGGAAAATTGTATTTGCCACGTAAGGATCTACGTCCACCATGTTCGATTTTCGTATCAGCAAAAAGTGTAAAGGGCTGACTTCTTGCTTGTTTTACTTGGTGATAAACAACCTTCTGTCTATTATTGTCAACATTGACAGTAGACAACCCCTTGATGCCAAAAACAACATCTACTAATGCATCCACTCTTTTTCTTAGATCACTAATCTCGGCATTTCTAAGTGAGATGTTTTCGGTTTGTTTCTTAATTAAGTCATTAGATGTTAAAACCTTACTCTTCTCCTCCATGAGTAATTTCTCAATATCAGTCATTTCCTCTTTCTTAAACGATAACTCCTCTACTCTCTTTTCTACATCCTTTTCTTTGCTTTCCCTCCTCTGTCGTGCCAATTTCCTTAATCTTTTCCTTTGCACCTCTGTTATCTGTGGCTGAAGTCGGGCCACCTGGGCTTGAAGACCTTCGACTTGAGCAGCTTGTGCTCTCAACTGTGTTAATTCCAGTTGAAGTGCTTTGATCTTATTATCATAGCTATTTTTAAGCTCATCAATTTCCTTCAGAGATACAATATTCTTCTTTATAGCAACACTTTGTAAAAAATCCACCTCACTTCTTAAATCCACAATTATTTCTTGATAAGACTTCTTATCTTGCCTGGCCTGAACTTTTAATTTGCAAGACATCTCTTTCTTTTCTTTAATTTCTCGAGTGAGATTACATACTTCGCTATTCTTGTGTTCTATCTGAACTTCGAAATCTTTTACTTTACTGCACGCAGAGTCTAATGCTGTTTTTACACCAGCAAGCTCCAAGTTTGATTTATGTAACTCACTTGTGAGCTTAGACACTGTTTCCTGTAGTTTACCCTCTTTAGCAATACTGTCTAAAAAACTTTCTCTTTGTTGAAGGGCAATCCGCTTGTTGTGTTTTATTCGTTCCTTATCTTCTAACTCTTTTTTTGGTCGTCAAGAATGTCGTTATAAATTATGTCTTTTAACCCCTCATCGTGTAACTCCTGTTTCTGATCGTTAGGAATGTCATTGTGAATTATATTGTGCATCACCTCCGTCATAAAATCGTGTTTAGAATCAGTATGCTTATATAAAAATACCCGAAGGTAATGCACCAAATCCGCCAAATACCTAGCCATCATTAAGTGAGGAACGGAATAAAAAGTATCCTCAGCAAAAAACCTTAGGGAACTTGCCACATCAACCAAAAAACAGTCCATCACAAATGCTTCCAGTTGTGAGCCTTGCAATCTTTCACAACATCTACCTCCTTCAAATATATATTGCAATATAGGCCTCATATTCTCAGGATCCAACTCATCATCCATATCAGGATCCATAGTGATTTAATCACTGAGTGTACTAGATGTATTGAACACTTATAATTATAGAAGCATATGTCCGTTTGAGTTTAGACAATTACCTTTTCACCTCAGACAATTAATATCTTTTCAAGATATCCAAAAATATACGCTAATAAAGTAACATACGTTCTTGTGCATAGACTTTTTTCAATTCTCAATTATTATGCACTAAATCCTATACTAAACAGTTAATAGAATACATAATGCGTGATATGAGAAGACTTGATAGCACACATACATAAACACAGTTTCCACAACAACAAAAAACCACTTATCTTGCAAATAGTCCCTTCTTTTCCCGTTAAAACCGATGGGCATCAGATGACACACCATTAGCAGACTCCCATGTCAACTCTCACTCCACCTTGACACAGTATGCTATGTTGTCGTACACAGCACTGGAAACTGGAAACAGTATGCTATGTGATCGTACACAGCACAGTGTTAAATCACGTTTTATTTGTTAAATGCCGTGAATGTCCACCAGTTGATAAATGTAGATGTTGGGACTGGTGTAGTAAAGTGTAACGATTGTCAACTCATTAAACCCAGCACAGTTTTGGTCATACAGGTCATCTTGTCCCGGAACGTGATGAGGCTCCGACAAGAATGTGAGTGTAGACAATGAGTGTGTATATGAATGTCAGAACGCGAATGGTAGAATGATTCGATAGAGTTGACAGGTTGGTAGTACATCACTCATACTCACACTGTTCGAATTCAAGAAGCACTGGAACTACGGTGGTCTTTTTATAACATTTAATGAGACGCACACTTGGACAGTACGTGTATGGTTACAGGAACAAATGTCGACATAGACAGCATAATGTTGATCACAGGAATATCATCTTAAGTTAGCATTCATGCTTGGCAAATATCATAATGGAGCATTCGTAAATAAGCATTCAGAGTTCCATCATGTAAATCATCTGGCTTTACTGACTGGGCACGTCAGACCATAACCAATATATAGGAAGGCTCCTAGACTTAACCTCGTCTAGCGAATATCCCTTCGCGTAAAGTTCAATATATATATTTTTCATAAAGATATAGGAATCCCAGACATGGGTTCTCACATGTAGCAGTGATCTCTTGGTTCATCGAGCGATAGTACAGGCATCCCTTTTTCTCACTCGATAAATACAAAGTATATGGATTTCAACATGGCTGTGCTTCTCTCGTGAGCTTCACTCACTATTGGATACAGACCAAAATTGGTCATTCGTTAAATGTCCAAGTATAGTAACTGCTAGGAAAAGGATAAGTGATAATATTTAAATAAATAACATTGAGAGTGGGGGGTGTGGTAAGGGAAGAAAAAGAGTGAATAAGTT
>JAMPIV010019054.1:0-97205 GCA_024509875.1 Oreohelix idahoensis
TGATCACTGTCTGGTCTATTACAACGATTTTCAATCGCCTGGCGTTTTATTACAGCTCAGCGTTAGCTAATTAGGTCTGCTGGTAAACCTTCATTCAAAGGAAATAGCGAAACAGCAATAAAATATATGCGTGCTAAATAGAAAAGAGACAGATCTCTGAGTGTAGGAGGGTTTTTTTGTTAACAAAACAGGCGAAGGTGAAAGCTAGGTAAAAGAAAAGTGTAGATAATGAGATAGATATATGAAAGCTATTATCATAATATCTCACACCAGCTTGTAAGGTTAGAACATGATGTAAAGCTAGAATTCAAGAGGAACGAGAAAACAGTGGCAGTCTTTCTAGATGTAGCTAGAACATATGATGAATGCTGGCGAGATGGAGCTCTTTACAAAATGAAAAAGATTGGCATTACTGGTAAAACATATAGGTATCTGGAAAACTTTTTACAGGACAGGTATTTTGCTGTACAGGTGAATAATGATAGGTCAGAAATATATGAACAACAGAATGGGATTCCTCAGGAATCAGTGATTTCTCCTTCAATTTTCACTATAGCTGTAAATGATTTAGCAGATGAATTTAATGACATTAAGAATGCAGTATCACAATTTGCAGATGACTGTGTCATTTGGCGATCTGGAAAAAAACGTGGACCATGTTTACCAAAAACTTCAAAAACAAATAGACAAAGTTTCAGAGTGGATGAAAAGTTGGGTCTTCCAAATTAATGTGAACAAAACAGTAGGTATGATATTCAGCAAAGGAAATTTAAAAAAAAAAAAAAAAAAAATCAATATAACAATTAAAGGACAGAAAATATGTACCTCCTTAACAACAAGATTTCTGGGCATAACTTTAGATAAACAACTAAGTTGGAATAAACATATAGACAATTTAATAGAAAGCTGTAGGGGACCCCTAAATATACTAAGGATAGTGTTGAGGGTGTGTGGTTATTTTTATTTTTCGTGCTTATTCATGACTTTTGCGTTTGCACGACTGTTTATAATAAAGTGCTAGCAGCAAAACAGAAGTCCTGGGAAGAATTTGGAGAAAAGCTAGAAAAAGATGCACAAGAAAACCAGAAATTGTTCTATAAGACCCTAAAGAACATGAGGAAGGAAAAACAATGCCCTCTCAAATTTATAAAGGACAAGCAAGGCAAATTGCTTACTGCCCCGATGGAAGTAATGGGAAGATGGAAAGAATATTTCTCAGAACTCCTGGATGGTGAGCATGGTGAAGCATCAGAAATGATAAACACTAGCACAGAAGAGAAAACCAATGATGGTGAAGAAGACATAAAGATGGAAGAACTGAGGGCAGCACTAGAGAAAATCAAGATGGGCAAAGCAGCAGGGCATGATGGTATAACACCAGAAATGGTTAAGTACATGGGAGCATGAGGCGACCTATTACTCTTAAAGGTCCTACAGGCAGCATGGTGCAACAAGACCATACCAAAGGATTGGGAGATTGCCATCATAACACCAATTTTCAAAAAGGGTGACAATCGACAGTGTGGAAACCATAGAGGCATATCCCTTCTCAGTGTCCCTGGTAAAATCTACTCTAGAATCCTAGAGCAGAGACTCCGACGCCTAGCTGAGCCACAATTGGATGAGGTCCAGTGCGGATTCCGAGCAAACCGAAGTACTCAAGACTTAATCTTCACACTCAGACAGCTGAGTGAAAAGGCCCTTGAGTATAAGAGTGAGATCCATCTTTGTTTCATAGATCTGGAAAAGGCGTTTGACAGGGTCCCCTGGAGCAAACTTTGGGACTGTTTGGCAAGGAAGAATATTCCAGCACCTCTGATTCATGCTATACAGAGCTTCTACAAGTCTTGCAGAAATTATGTGTGAGGACAGCAAACCATAAGTCAGAAGAGTTCAGGACCACCACTGGTGTAAGACAAGGTGATATCCTATCACCTTACCTCTTCATACTCCTTATGGACGATGTCATCAAGGCATGTAAGGAGAGAGAACAAGAAATTATTCAGTGGGGTACTGGAAGATGAGACAGGTCTATATTTCGGAGCTGGCATTTGCTGATGATGTTGCCCTGATTGCTAAATCAGAGGCACATCTCCAGTCCAACCTGCAAGTCTGGAAGGAAGAGCTGGAGAAGAGAGGGATGGTCATAAGCAGCTCTAAAACAAAATCCATGTTGATATCACGAGAAGAAAGAAGACATCAGATTAAGCTGGGAGAACAGGTCCTGGAGCAGGTCGACCACTTTAAATACCTCGGAGCTATTATAGACCGAAAGGGAGGCATCAAAGAAGAGTTGGCCACTCGAAAAGCAGCGGCTGGGAGACTTTTTCAGGCCATAAATCGTGGATTCCTCAGCAAGAGAGAGGTTGGTAAGAAAACGAAGATGGCTGTATACCGCTCCACCTATGTCCCATGTCTTGACATATGGATGCGAGTCGTGGGCAATGACTACAACCCACAAAAGCCAGATCCAAACCTCAGAAATGAGGTATCTGAGGAAAGTGGTTGAAGTAACAAGAAGAGACATGGTACGCAACCAGACGATACGTCAAGGCCTTAAATCCTACCCCCCTGCAGACCCAAGTAGAACAGTCCCAATTAAGATGGTTTGGCCATGTGTGCAGAATGGGAGAAGATCGGATACCACGACAAGCATGGGAAACAAAGAGCCAAGGATCCAGACCCCCGAGGACGACCCAGAGTCCGCTGGGAGGACAACATTAGACAATCTTTGAAGGATCGAGGACTAGAATGGAACCAGGCCAGGAGGAAGACAGCCGATAGGACAGTCTGGCGCTCTCTCTTCCAAACCTCTACACCTCACGGTAGAAGGGGAACGACTAAGTAAGTACGACTGTTTATGTGTATCCACTATTGATAGGAATGTAATGTTCAGGGTTCTTTCTTTACGTACCTGGCGAATAAACATTAACTCTTAGTATTAACTTACTTTGTGCACACATCTCTTTCTCCAACGAAAGTAATAATAACTGAATGACGGTTTGTAACTTTAATACACATGACGAAACTTCAAATAGACCCATTGATGTGGTCAGGCAATAAGAACATAATCAAGATTAATAATAATAATAAAAGTCACTCATTTGCATGAAAAATTATGAATGTTAAATATGCCATACAGTAGTATACTTCCATGTAAAAACAGGAATATACATTAGGGCTATCCACACACGCACAAACACACATCTCAACCGTAAAACGGCTGGACACTGACTGCCCCTCTTCGCTGCTAACTCTCTCTCGTTTTTTACCTGCCTTGTTAGCAAAACTTCCCCAGCCAGTCTCATCACGTGACATAGAGTGGCTATTTGGGTGAAATGGCAAAGTGCCAAACTGGGCGTTAAAACTAAGGCATTTTCTACTCCCAACATTGCCCCCCCTGTTCCCGAGCGGAAACCAAGGGTTTTCGCTTGAGAACAGTGGATAGTTAGCCCAAGAACTATTAATCTATTAGGAAAAAAGAATCATACTACTTAGAATAATATATATGAAATAGTAATTGTAGTACCAAATGACATGAAAACAGATATATCTAAACAGTGTAGACAAAATATAATCCAATCTTTCAAAAAATGCAATTAAAGTCGTAACATGAATGTTTCAATAGTATATCACCTGAAAACAAAACAAGATCAGACAATGTCAACATCTTGCACAAACAATTTCACTTTCCAGTTACATTCCTTGACAATAGGTCTGCCAGAAAGTTTTCTGATCCCTTGATGGGGATAATTGTATATCTATATTCTTGGATAAGCAAGAACCATCTGTGTAATCTACTGTTTGTCGTAGTTTTTTTATTTAGGGATGTTAGTGGACGGTGATCCGTCTGGAGGTAGAAGTGTGCGCCAAGTAAATAGCGTGATAACTTGCTTATACACCAAATGATGGACAAGAGTTCTCTTTCACTGGTAGAATACCGAGTTTCTGCTGGTAGCAACTTCCTGCTTACATACAAGCATGGATGTGGAGTATCATTGAACCATTGCAACAGGCAACCACCAATGCCAGTCTGAGAAGCATCAATCCTCAGAAGAAATGGCATAGTGATATTAGGTAACACCAAAATAGGTGCCTTGGAAAATACAGTTTTAATTTTGTTCAAAGCTCCACTGCAAGTATCGGACCAAACAATTTTATTAGGAGCTCCCTTTTTAGTCAAAGATGACAGGACAAAAGAAATAGATGAAAAGTTCGGAATGAACTTGTGATAGAAGTTAATGAGTCCTAACATGCTCCTAACTTGTTTCTTTGTCCGAGGGATATCTAATTCTAATATGCGTTTGACAGTGTGCTCATCAGGGTATAACATGTGGTTACCAACACGGTGACCAAGAAATGAAATTTCTCGACAACCAATCTGAAACTTTGAAGGTCTAACTCTCAAACCATGCTTTCTGAGTAGCATTAATAAAGATTTTAATCCTGTGATATGTTCTTGCCAAGAACTATGGAATAAACAGATGTCGTCTATATATGTGATGACATCAGATCTATCTCCTAAGAGTCTCCGCATCATGCGCACAAAAGTCGCGGGAGCATTGACAAGGACAAAACACATATAATTCCATTGGAATAAACCATATGGAGTCATAAATGCGGTTAGTGGTTTGGCTTTATCAGTTAAAGGGATTTGCCAATATCCCTTGGATATATCTTATTTGCTCAAGTATGTAGCCAGGGATAGTTGTGATAAGAGATCCTCCAAAACAGGCATAGGATTAGCATCTGTGATAGTGACACTGTTAAGACGTCTAAAATTAATGCAGATACGAAGAGACTTATCCTTCTTTCTAACTAGAACCATAGGAAATGAGTAGGATGATTCAGAAGGAAAACGATGCACATACGCAGAATATATTTAAGTTCATTATCCACCTGAGATCTGCAGTGTATAGGGATAGTGTACGGTCTGAGTTCGATAGGGTGTTGATCACTCAATGTAATATCATGAGAGATAGCATCAGTGCGACCTGGAAGTTCAGTCAGCACGTCAGTGAAAGATACTAAAACAGCAATTGCCTGTTCTCGATAACCATAATCTAAATAACCTGATACATTTACATCTCTCCAAGATTCGGAAGATGTTAAAGGCAGCAGCAGAAAATTAAAAGAAATATCGCTCGCTGTAGAATCATTAGATTCCACAACAGCAGACAAAGTGTGTCGAACAGGTACATCAGAAATACCGTTCAGGATAGGTTCTAACACAGCAAGGGCGCTCCACACACAATTTTAACATATTAATAAGAAATGTTTTGATTTTGCCCCTTATGTCAATGGCATAATCTACATTAGTTTTCCTCTTAACCACCTTAAAAGGACCCTGCCAGTAAATCAGCAGTTTATTTTCCTTGGTTGGAAGAAGTAGCCATACTTCTTCTCCTGGTAAGAACGAACGTAATTTTCGAGATTGGTTGCAGCGCAATCTCGACCTGTGTGAAGCATTACGTATCATATTTGATGCATAAGTACATGCATCCACAAGGCGTTGTCTGAGATCAATGACCAGTTCATAGCTGGTGCGGACAGTATTATCCTCCACTGATCCCAACAACAAATCCTTGAGTATGAGCATAGGACCTCTAGGGTTGGCACCATATACCAACTCAAATGGCGAAAAGCCAGTGCTCTCATGGGGCACTTCTCTGTAAGCAAATAAGACTGCTGGTAACATTCGGTCCCAGTCACGAGGACATGTCTCGGTGACTTTGCCTAACAACTGTTTCAACGAGCCATTGAAACGCTCGCAAACGCCATTGCTTTCCGGATGGTATGGGCTTGTGAATGAATGCTTAATTGCTAACATGTTCTCAATATCTTTCATCATTTGAGACATAAATTGAGTACCACGATATGATAAGATTTCATCAGAAAATCCTATGCGACAAAAAATAACAAATAGAACATCAGCAACAGCTGCTGAGGTGATAGTCTTCAATGGTCTGGCCTCTGGCCAACGAGTACATAAGTCTATACACGTTAGAATATATCTATATCCTCTATCTGACATGACTGATATAGGACCAACTATGTCAACTTCAAGCTTGGTGAAAGGCCGTAATGGCACATCAGTGACTTGTAAGGGTGCAGCGTGGTGCTTGCCCCTACGTGCTACCTTTTGACAAGTTGTACATGACCTGCATATAGCTTTACGTCTTTGTTAACACAGGGCCAATAAAAATTTGAGGTGACACGAAACAGAGTACGCTTAATCCCCATATGACCAGCTAAAAGCGAGTCATGGGCAGTATTCAATACAATAGGTCTAAAACTCTTTGGAATAACTACCTGTCTCCTGACTAAAACATAGATGTCAAAGCATCTAGTGAGTACTGAGTTTTTAAATTCAAACCAATAACGTTAAGTTTTTGTCTTCTTCACATGCTTGCTCTCTGCTAGAGCAAACAATGGTTGCAAAGCAACATCTTCGCGCTGTTTGGTCGCGAACGACTGGGGAAACATTATGACCATTCTGAAGAGATGCTCTCTCACTAAATGGTATAGCTGGCTCTGCCTTGGATTCAGCAGCATGCTGGGCCCTAGTGACTACAGCGTTAGCTAACATTGGGTGAGATTCAACCCATTCAGGTATCTCCTCTGGAGAGCAATCCTTAATACCTGGTATATTACCAAGAATAATGTCTGATACTGGTTGGTCAAGGACACATGCCATTACCTTACCTGTAAATAAGGGTGTGGCAATATCTATTTCTGCCACTGGGTAACACTCGATACTTCCACCAAATGTTATGCACTTCACTGTTTTACCAGTAAAGGCAGATTCATCAATTAACGATCTACGGACTCCGACAGTGGTACAGCCAGAATCACGAAGGACACTTACATGCCTGTTATACAGGAAACCAGTATATAACGTGAGGCGTCCCACGTTCTCACAAGATGACATAGCAGGTAGAGCATGCCCGCAGATCAATCTGGGCTGTGAACCAGGTTGGAATAAAGATTTGCACCCATAACAATTTTCATCATTAAGTAAGCTAACAATACATGCATTGGCATGGTCGGCTCCCTTCTCATCATTCTTCTTTGCAGTTACACATGCATTACCCTTCTCATGATTGCTATTGTCATTATGCCGACAGTGTTTGTTAGTGCTGTTTCCATAATATTTCTTATAAGGTCTATTCCCAGCACATGACCAACATCTGCCACTATTCCTATTACCACTGTAGGGTGCCTTGTCTTGTGTGGGTCTATGATCCATCCTTTTGTGATGCATTTCCTCATTACGGTTAGAATTCTGCCGCCACTGACCTTGGTTTGAATAACCATAGTCTCGCCTCTGTGAGAAGTTAGATGGTGACCTCTGCCTTGGGAAGTTATATTTTCCTCGGTAGTTGGATCTATAGATTTGCCTTACTCTGCTGTCCACACTCTGTGATCGAGGTCTCTGACCACCATCTCTATAGTCATGAAGAGCCACACATACTGGGAGTGCGTCCTTTATAGTTGGTTTGTGAACCTCTTTATCTGGGTGAGCTGTCATATATTGTCTCCCAAGTATCTCCATTGCCTCAAGGTCTTTCGGTTTTCTTTCTTGAAAAAATGAGGCAAGATCGGTGCTACATGCCGACAACACCTTGTCATGTAACATTAGATCAAGTAAGCCAGTGAAGGTCTTATCTATTCCGGACAATTCTATCCATCGTTTAGAATATAAATTTATTAATGAGATAAATTCTCCAAAGTCAGCTTTCCTGCTAGGCAGACAGGAATGAAATTTATCACGGAATCCTGCTTCCGTAAGCTGAAATTTACGTAGCAATGTCTCCTTGACAACATCGTAGTCTTCTCTACTACCGCTGTCCATAGCAAAATAAGCCTGTAGAGCGTCCGCTGTTAAAAAATCGCATAATGTTGCACTCCATTGACCATTGGGGATCTTCAACGCACTGACCTTGAGCTCAAAACGTTGTAAGAAACTATCGATGCAGTCGATTATTTGGTTGAAATTAGGCAATCGTATCCGGTTTGTGGTCACAGGTGTACTAGATGATGTGTTTGGAGCGTCCAACTCCACTTTTCTTAGGGCGACAGCAACATCTATTTCTTTCTGAATACGCAATTTCTCTATCTCCAAATCAGTTGCTTTCTGAGCAGTTGCAGCAGCTAATCTTAATTTTTCTTGCTCAGCATCAATCTTTAGTTTTTCTAGCGCAAGAGCTTGTGCAAGATCTTTTTTTTCCTCATCATGTTCTAACTGAAGACGTTTCAATTCACGTTCATTCTGTCTTTCAATTCTTGCATTATAGCTGTCAAATTGTGTGGTAGCAAACGTCTCTAGTTCTGCTCCTGATTTATTAAATTTAATCCCAATTTCTATAATGTCCTGAAACAAAGACATGGTTTTCTCCCAGAAACCCCTTTCTGTTCAAAATATAGTGATATTTATAATGATGAACAATACAAAACTCACTACCTATGTAAGTCGTACAAACCCACCAAGGACATAATTAGAATGTGCTAAATTATGGTGATATTGTTAATGAACACTGCAGTGATCAATACATGTTATAATAAAAGAAAAAAAAATATGCAAAATTATGCCATGTATATCAATGGGTCCAGACAAATGTACAATGAAAAGATGAAGGCAATGATGTCAATGACAATGATGATGATGATGGTATATTTTCAAATACAACACACACAAAAACAAATTAAAATTAACTAAAATAAGACAACAAAAACAATATTCTATATTAACATGTTAAAAAAAATAATAACTATTAGACACTACAGATATTTCACAACTAAAACGAAACAACCGTCACATTAACAACTAAGGAGAAGAAGGTATAGAAAGCACTATTACACCAACTTGCAATGTGAGACATATATACGAAACAATAACAAAACGTTATACCTAACGCCACATCTAAACAAAAATGAAATGTTCGCAATGCAAAAAAGGACTATCAGTATGAATGCATCAAAGCGCTAAAATTCCTTAAATGCAAACCTCACATAAACCTATAGAAGATCACCTTTCATCATACTTCCGAAGATGAATGAAAAAAAATGATACCTAAAAAAAAAAAATTGGCAACACTGAACATATAGAATAGAAAAAAAAGAAAAATAGCAAAGATTGAGCACGCTATGAAAGCACAAGATGCTTTAAACAAGCTTTTAAAATGAAGCTAAACGTATCGTAAAATGCAGACTAAAGTGTTTTGGTCTGAACACGGCGTAACATAGTTTACACTGTCTTGCATGAATCAGGAACACTGAGCCAAAATAGAAACTATAGTTCTGAAAACTTGTTTGATAATATGTCGTCTGGTCGAACTGTTTTATTTATTTCTTAATAATAAGGTCCGTAAAGTTTCTTTTATAGATTTATAAATGTTAGTACACGTATGGTCCCTGAAAGCCTTCAATATTTTTGGAAAAACTAGGTTCTCCGTTCGTCTTTAAAATATTCCATAAACAGAAATTATGCGTGTTTGTTGACCTAAATTCCTGCTGACGTTAAAGATCACGGGGCGTGGCTAGTTTGCCGCTGTGCGTCAAAAACTTTCGCTTGCACGGGAAGCTCATTTGCCCGATTGCTGGTTTCACCGCAGTGTTTGCAAACAGGTTCGTTTGCAAGATATTTCATCTACTCGAACAAAAAGTCATTGTTGTTCTTCAAAATAGCTTAAAACACGTTGCATTAAAAGTGCATCTGAACTCCTGTTTCATGTTCAATCATGTTATAGTTCAATTGATGCAAATGCATTTTAGATAAACTTGGTGCACATAATTAATTCAGGCATAAAAATTCGCGAGGCACAATGGCTTGGCTACCCATCTGTTGAGGGTGTGTGGTTATTTTTATTTTTCGTGCTTATTCCTGCCTTTTGCGTTTGCACGACTGTTTATGTGTATCCACTATTGATAGGAATGTAATGTCCAGAGTTCTTTCTTTACGTACCTGGCGAATAATCATTAACTCTTAGTATTAACTTACTTTGTGCACACATCTCTTTCTCCAACGAAAGTAATAATAACTGAATGACGGTTTGTAACTTTAATACACATGACGAAACTTCAAATAGACCCCTTGATGTGATCAGGCAATAAGAACATAATCAAGATTAATAATAATAATAAAAGTCACTCATTTGCATGAAAAATTATGAATGTTAAATATGCCATACAGTAGTATACTTCCATGTAAAAACAGGAATATACATTAGGGCTATCCACACACGCCCAAACACACATCACAACCGTAAAACGGCTGGACACTGACTGCCCCTCTTCGCTGCTAACTCTCTCTCGTTTTTTACCTGCCTTGTTAGCAAAACTTCCCCAGCCAGTCTCATCACGTGACATAGTGTGGCTATTTGGGTGAAATGGCAAAGTGCCAAACTGGGCGTTAAAACTAAGGCATTTTCTACTCCCAACAGATAGTAAAAGGTAATGGAGGGGGGGGCCAGCAATAAAATAATGCCTATGTTCTACAAGTCTTTCATCAGGAGGACACTGGATTATGCCAGCATAGTCTATGACTCAGCTGCAGCTTTTAACAAAGCAAAACTAGACAGGATTCAAAATGCAGCCATGAGAACCATTACAGGTGCATTTATATCAACACCAGTAGAAGCGCTAGAAGTAGCTTTTGGCTTACCACCCCTTGGTCTAAGACGGAAAGAACTAAGATTAAATTATTGGAGTAAAGTAGCACAAGAAGTGACCCACCCAGCACATAAAGCATTTGTCAAAAACCAACCAAGTGTATGGGACGTCCCCTTAAATAAAGATAGATATCTAACAGGGTGGAGAACTATAGAAGATCTAACGCAGTTCAAAGAACTATCAAACACAATTAAAAATATTAATAAATATAGAAGCAAAATACCACCCTAGGAACTAAAAACACCAATCATAGACTACTCACTGAAAAGATCAAACAAAACATAGAAGATAATGAAGCCAAAATGATAAGTAGAAAGGTCATAGATCAACTAACTAAACAAAGTCTGACCGTCTACACTGATGGATCCAATGGTGATAGTGGGCAACTATGTGCAGGAGTTGTAATACCGCAATGGGGGGAAAAAAGCTACAGTATAACTGAAGGGGCTTCGATTTTTACCGCAGAGATGGTAGCAATCTTAAAAAGTTTAGAAATAATTGAAAATAACCCACCAGAAGCTGTCACGATATTTACAGACTCACTATCATCACTACAAGCACTAGAACACACCCATGTAAATGTAGCCGGCCAGACATAAAGGAAGAAATTCTAGCAATTAATACATCACTAGGGAACAGAGGATGTAGTGTGAGGCTAGTGTGGGTTCCAGCACACATAGGTATAGCTGGTAACGAGTTGGCAGTCCAGAACGCCAAGAATGGAAGAATAAGTAAAAACAATATAAGAGCAGGATTGGGAAGGTCGGAGATCAAGAGCCAAGTGAAGATAAATATAAACGAGGAATGGAAGACAACATGGAAGAACAGTAGAAAAGGCAGACACGCGTTCACACTGCTGAAAGAACCAACAAGGACGTGCCAGGCCAGAGAAGAACTAAAAATACGTTCGAACAAAAAACTGTGGCGTCTCCGTCTCGGTGCAGCATACTTTATGATAGAGGAACCATACTGCCAAGAATGTCAGGAAGAGAATGACATAGACCACTACCTGATCCACTGTAAAAAGTACGAACAACAAAGGCTTGAATTAAAAACGTACTATAGAAATCACAATATAGACATGACAGGTGATAAGGTTTTAAGTATAGATGCCCCAAGAGATGCCCTATCAATACTTAAAAGATATATACATAAAACAAAGGAAAACATATAAGGTTAGTACATAGAAATTAAGCAACAAGAAATAGCAAATCGTTAAAAAAAAAAAAAACAACAGGAAAAAAACAAACCTATTAACTACTCATTGGACAAGGAAAAATAACGAGGTTTAAATTAAAAAATAAACGACAACTCAAAAAGAACAAATACTAATACACATTAAAAACAAGGGTAAAAGACAATAGTTATCTATAAACAATACAAAAGAGAAAATAAAATGGACAAATACTAATATAAATCAAAATCAGCAACTACAAAAGTCAGTAGGCATTTAAATTGAATACAAAATAAGTAAATAAAATGACACTAAATACCCCAATTATAACCAATTTTCAGGTTGAACAGGGTAGACCAAGATGAAACGAGAAGAGGCAATAATGGTTAGCTGTTAAGTGACCGCTCTCCACCCATCACTTCTTCAAAACAACAACAACAACAACAGTGACAAGATTAGTGTATGTTCAAGAAAATCCACAAACTCCATTCATTTTGAAAATCGTTTTGATGTGTGTGCGATGAGAAATATTATTTAAAAAAAAACAAAAAAATTGTTTCCAACTGGAAATAATCCTAATGTCTTTAACATTATTCGACAGCAATTTAAATAGATAGACAGACGGATGGACAGACATACAGACAGATATATAGATAGACTGGGCGGACGGGACAAACGGGACGGTCGGGACAGACGTCCCATATGGGACAGACGAGACAGACGGACGGGGCAGACGTTCCATACGGTGCAGAAGGGACAGACAGGACTCGTTTTATGTATGTGTGTGTGTGTGTGTGTGATGGGTACATTATTTTTTAAAAAATTGCTTTTTTTCTAACTGGAAATAATCCTAATGTCTTTAACGTTATTCGATAGCACTTTGAACCCCACCCACACACACACACTCACACACACACGCACGCACCGCGCGCACGCACGCACGCACACACACATACACACACACAAAGCTGTCAGTCACAACAGGAACATTCTCATATAACTTCAGAGCAGAGAGGCAGAGGCGTAAAAACTGCAGCAGAAGTCATAATGACAGAAGAAAGCTCTGAGAGATAAATAACTGTCTTCCAGATGCTATATCAGTAATTGCAACGCTGGTGAGTCAGAATAATGCCGACCTGGATGACCTAAGAGTTACAATCCAAAAACTGTGTCAGCAATTCAAAAGAGTTGTGGTAATGTGAATCCCATCTCAATGTAACATCACCAGAAATGAAGAGGCTGACAGATTGGCAGAGGAAGGTGGAAAGCTACCTCAACTTGACACAAGCATAACTTTTAAAAAGGGCAAGAGTTTTATCAAGAGCAGATACAGGTGCAAGTGTAAGTGCAAAGCAGCGCATCTAGCAATACCCATCCCCCCCCCCCCTCTTTTTTTCCAATGATGCATATTATCAACTCAGCCGACTTGAACAAGTGGTAACCTTCAGAATCTGTACGGGCCTCAACAAATTGGGATGCTATCTTTTCAACAGGGTAAAGATATGAACTACTGATGAGTGTAACTGTGGCACTGATAAAATGACCGCTGAATATCTACTTCAAAGGTGCCCAACATATGAGGAACAGAGAAAACGCATATGGCAATCACCAGTAACATAAACGGAAGAAACTCTACAGAGATACCAACAACCTCAAACCGACCACTACTTTCTTTGAACATATTCACGTTGACGTCTGAAAGTGAACATCGAAGAAGAAGAAGAACAGTCTATGTATTAATATCTACTACTACTACTACTACTTAGTCGCCCCTCTTCTTCCTTGAGGTAATCTGGTTTTTAAGACAAACAGGTGATTGGCCTGTTGTGCCTTTGCATGGTGGAGGGGCTGCCTCCTTACGGCCTCCAAGCAAGCCGCCCCCATCCTTTTTCAGCCGGGCTTGGGACCGGCCTAGGCGGGGTTTGTATTAATATCACGGGGCCATATTATTGACACTGTTTATGTATGGGTCTTTCCTTAAGATGTTAGATGGTCAAACAGCCTGTCTTGTTGTGTTATGCACGATGTTATAAGAGGGAGGGAGAGAATGAGATAAAGACCGTAAAATACACGGAGAGGAGAAATGGAACAACTTTGAGCTGATGGCACGGGCAGTAGATCTTGGCAGACGTTTCTTGACGGCCTATACGCCTTGTAGAGCTGATGGCACGGGCAGTAGATCTTGGCAGACGTTTCTTGACGGCCTATATGCCTTGTAGAGCTGATGGCACGGGCAGTAGATCTTGGCAGACGTTTCTTGACGGCCTATACGCCTTGTAGAGCTGATGGCACTGGCAGTAGATCTTGGCAGACGTTTATTGACGGCCATAGCACCTTGGGGAGCTGATGGCATGGGCAGTAGATCTTGGCAGAAGTTTCTTGACGGCCTATACGCCTTGGGGAGCTGAAGGGTTATAATGGTAATTACGAGAAACATGAGTGACCTTTAACCTTTTCACAAAGTTGTATGTGATATTTATAATACTGATGTCGTATTTGGGGAGCTAAAGGGTTATAATGGTAATTACGAGAAACATGAGTGACCTTTAACCTTTTCACAAAGTTGTATGTGATGTTTATAATACTGATGTCGTATTTAGAAAATTTTTAGTCTAAACAACATCTGGAAGTCCTCTCAGTACAGCACAAGCACAAAATTAGGATTATATCAGAGCTGTGTGCTTTCTGTACTTCTCTATGGCGCGGAGAGCTGAAGAGTTACAGAGAAGGAAATGTCGAAATTGTCCTCTTTTCACACAACATGCCTAAGAAAAATTCTCCGAATCTTTTGGCCGAATACCATCACCAACCAAGATCTGCTTACTCGGAGCAAACAAGAGGACATGCACACCATCATAGCTGGCAGACGCTGGAGCTGGGTTAGCCATGTCCTCAAAAGAGACCCCGATGCCATCACAAGAACAGCTATGCTTTGGACCCCTGAAGGAAAATGAAAGAGAGGCCGACCAAAAACAACCTGGTGGAGGACTGTGGAGGCTGAGATGCAAAGAATGAACCAGAGTTGGGGCACTGTTCGAAGGATGGCGGCCGACCGCGAAAGTGGAATCAATTTGTTGTTGCCCTACAAGACGCCACCAGGCGTAATGGCCACTGACTGCTTTGACGGTCGGCGGCTAAGGATCAAAGAAGAGAAGATTTAGGAAATTAGAGACTAATTACTTGCTGTTGCGAATGTTCTTAATTTTCTGCTGAATGTCACTTCTTTGAGTTTTTTAGAATGAGCATATTTGACACTGAAAAAGTGCATGCACTGAGAATTTCGTTAAGTGGTGAGTTAAAATATGAAGAGAGACACAGGAATTAGTTGTGTAAGCTAATAAGCTTTATTAAATATAGAGTGCAAACAGAGGCGGTTCTTGGGCGGTTGAAGCGGTGAGGTCGTGCCGGGAGCATTTTTAAAACAGCAATTGAAACCGAATTGTATCGGATTTTAAAGTAGGAGCTATTTTTGTGGTTACATTGCTTTATATACGACAGCCGAACATCTGCTCCAGCCCTGCCCAACATTTAGCAACAACATTCGTCTCTCCACGAAAAACTGTTTTGAGATGTCGGGAACCTTGAGCTGACTACTGCCATTATTAAAGTCATTAATACAGAAAAGATGCATCACTTCACATACCTAGGGTTTACCATCAATGACAAACTCTCTCTGGACACAGAAATTGAACAGCCACATTTGCGAAGCTGCAGCCACCTTTTCCCGCCCCACAACGCGTGTTTGGGGAAATCCCAAACTCACAACAAAGACCAAGGCTGTGGAATATAACATCTGCGTCTCCAGCACACTTCTATATGGCAGCAAGACATGAACAACCTCTGGCAAGCAAGAAAGAAGGCTCAATATCTTCCATCTACGGTGTATACGGCACATCCTCGATATTTCGTGAAAGAACAAAGTGACAAATGTCGAGGTGTTGTCACGTGCTGGCCTTCAGACAGCGCTGATTACGCTGGCTTGGCCATGTCCGCCGCATGGAAGATGGTCGCATCCCGAAAGATATCTTCTACGGACAACTGGCAGATGGCTAAAGAACAGTTGGACGACCGCAGCTGAGATTCAAAGATGTAAGCAAGAGAGACATGAGGGCACTGGACATAAATCTAGCAACCTGGGAGAATGAAGCTGCCGATTGCATCAAGTGGCGATGCTCTGTAAGGCGCCACCTCAGTGGGCGAAAAGAACCTCTCATGGCAAGAAGAAGAGAGGAGGAAACATCGAAAGGAACACCAGGAACAAAATTAGCTGGGGGCTGTCACCACAGGGGCGCGTTCCTATAGTCAATTATGAGGGAAGGGGCTATTATTATTAGTATTATTATTTAATGTAGAAGTTTGAGGGCGAACGAGGAAGAATAAGAAGAAATACACGTTTTTTGATTACTCTGTGTCTACGTTCTTACTTAAAAAAAAAAAAAAAAAACAGCGGACGTAGCTCCCATCTGTACTTCAACATGAATTGTTTTTGTAAATGGTCTACCATAAGATTGTAAACAAATAAGTGTACTACGTTTACATAAAACCTTACTATAAACATCACTTGCGAAAATTACAATGTGATCCATCTCAGTACTTTGAAATTTAGTCTCTTAAGATTACATTACAGTACGGCACGAAAAGGGGAGGGGGTGGGGGTATCATTACAAGACCTCGCACCACCTTAAAAAAAATTCCAAGGGCCTCCTCTGAGCACGAGACAGTAAATGGCTTTTTTTATTCAGAGTTGGGAAATGTTCAAGTATGTAGGGGGAAATAACCACATTCCGTGGTTGTTGAACATTATGTGCACTATCTTGAAATCAGACAAGAGCGATGATTTTTGAGAGGTTTGAGAAGTGTGTGAATGAGTGGCAACAGAATGTAATTGTTGTATTTGTGTGTGTGTGTATGTGTGTGTGTGTGTGTGTGTGTGCGGACACCGCTAGTTTTTAAATATAGGTTTTTCTTTAGTTGTTATGACATCATTTGCTTCCACACGAATTTTTTTGTTTGTCTTTGTTTTTTAAAATATTTAATATTTGTAAGCGTGATACTTTCATATTTGTTATTCCACTGATGTTAGGTTCAGATTTACTATTTCACCTCTGACATATACACATACTATTTTCTAAAGTGTTATATTTGTCGTCGTCATCATTATCATCATAATAATCATAATCACCATCACATCACTATCATCATCATCTCACCATCATCGTCATCTCACCATCATCATCCTTATATCACCACTTCCATCATCATCACAGACGTCGTCGTCGTTGTCGTAAATCATCATCATCATTATTATCGTATTCAACATCATCATTACTTTTCAGCTCCCTGTGGAGCACATCCCTTCAACAAATACACCCCAAGCCCCCTCGCCCCGTCCTACCCCATCCGTTCAAGGTCTGCCCATAACTTCATTATTCTTTCATGTTTATCACCATCTCTCTTCTCTTTGTATGTTTTGGTCCCCCTCTATTTATCTTACCATGTGGCTTTAAGAACAATACCTGCCTTGTAAAGCTACGAGCGTATCAGTGTAGTTGTCTCAGTGTGTGTTTTATCCAACGCCATGGTCTCCTCACACCTTCGTCTACTTATATTTGGTTAGTGCTTTCCATCATCCCCACATTTTTCATCTGGTCAGACCATTTCAATCATTCAATTCCGCGCAAAATCTAGTAGCGTCACGCTCCAGTCTACCCAGCTGTAAATGGGAACTGGACTCAACTCGAATTACGGAAAGCAAAGGCAGCGAAGAACGGATGTGGATACCCCACCTCATAAAGCTGAAATCAGGTGTAGGGAAGTCTCTAACACTTCACTTTGCAATACCTTGGACACTTAATCGTGTCATGATAAATGTGATCTTGATGGGAAGAAAAAAACAGGAATCGAAATGAGTGTTTCGCTGCTGGATGTCGATCCCAGACACTGGAGAGTACGCATTAGTACATAATCAGCTTATCTGCCCGTCTTCTCCTAACCCCGTTAGGTTAAAAATAATTAGTTACCTGCGAGACTTAAAACAAAATAGAAACAAGAAAACAAAGAAGGAACCACCCGACATTCTAGTGCTACACTGTAGAAGGAATATAAAAGGAATCGAAGGGAAAGGTCATGTCGTCACGATACGAGTAATATAAGTCACGTGTGTCTACGTTTTTGGTCGGAAGACTGTGGAGGCTGAGATGCAAAGAATGAACCAGAGTTGGGGCACTGTACGAAGGATGGCCGCCGACCGAGCAAAGTGGAATCAATTTGTTGTTGCCCTACAAGACGCCACTAGGCGTGATGGCCAATGACTGCTTTGACGGTCGGCGGCTAAGGATCAAAGAAGAAGAAGTGTCTACGTTTTCAGTGGTCAAAGCGACACCTACTGACTTTAATATTACTCAGACCACTTTAGTATTACTCCAAACCACAAGGTCCTTTATATTTGGACACGCGCCCAAATATAACCGACGGACCTTGTGTCTAGGAAGCGGCGCCTCGCCGAAACGAGGTAAAACTATTTTTAAAAAAAAAACCCTGCTTGCTTTTACTTTTCCTTCCACTAACACCGTGAAGGGTACTGGGGTACTGGGGTACTGGGGTACTGGGGTACTGGGGTATGGAAGTTTGCGTTCTTGAGCGAGTTGAGAACTTTTATCTTCCATTCTAGAGCATTCCCCTTGACATACATTGTCTAGGTCTATATTTTGGTGTACGATAAATAATACAACACGTGGCTTGTTGTCTGCTTTCTAAAGTATGTTTCTCTGTCTGAGAGAGAGTTAGTGAGACACGCGCACACACACACACACACACACATATATATATATATATATATATATATATATATATATATATATATATATATATATATATATATATATATATATATATAAGTGCTGGACTCTGTAACGATTAAGTAATCGATTAATCGGTTAAATGTTTTTAAAGATCGATTAAGTGATAAAATAAATGTTAATCGATAATTCCGTGTTTAGCAATGTTTATGTGTTTTGCTTAAATGCGAGAACATTTGCTATGTTTGAGGTTTGTGATACGGAATGTGGCAAGTATGTTCAAAAATAATAAATTGTTTGGTTGCAACTTTTCAGCATTTTCATTATATTTTCAGGACGATGATGCCTTATAACAAGTAAAATAAATAAATTCCTTAGTGATTTAAGAAAAAAAAAAAAAAAAACCCAGTTATTTAAGTTTTTTTTTTTAATTGCTCAAAATTAATCTCGGATTAAAGAAATTCGATTAATCGATTTAAGTTTTTTAAAATCAATCCCAGCCCTACACACATATATATATATAAACATGACTTATTGTCTATGTTCTCTGTAATGTCTATGTCTGTGCCTGATTGTCGAGAAAAAATATTTTTGAGTCGGCTACACGAGGAGTGTCACAAACAGTAAGCGCATTATTATATAGCCGGAAGTGAAGTCATGGCTTAAACAAGTAAACAACAATTCTCAACCCAATTACTAAAAATACAACGACAGCTTTCATCATGACTTAGATACACTCAAGTTAATCTTCATCTGTGTCACTCTTATTTCCCAACTGCCCACATTAAAATACGTGAAGGTCTTTGTGCATGATTTTCTCAGGACTAAATATCCGTAACTGGTTCAGCGGTCAATGCACTTTTGCCAATTTCTAACCGTAACAGATATTTTTATATCCTCACTAATATCTATTGGCTGCCATCACCGCTGTCAATACCTTGTCGAGGTATGGCGGCTTGCGTACCCTGATTACCCCCAGAGCTATGCCAGAGGGAATTTTACTCCTGGAAGGTTCTACCAAGCTGGACAGGTTTGCGCGGGCAGGGGCCAGACTACAGCAGACACCCTGGTCCTCCAGGTTGGGGGTTTTAGCATAGGGCTGACACCCCTCTCTATGTAAAAAAAAAAAAATTGAAGTTACGGAAACAACAACGAATAAACAAACTTTGCTGCGGGACGGACATCCAGAGTCTGAGACTCGTAACCAGAGTTGGGGCACTGTACGAAGGATGGCCGCCGACCGAGCAAGGTGGAATCAATTTGTTGTTGCCATACAAGACGCCACTAGGCGTGATGGCCACTGACTGCTTTGACGGTCGGCGGCTAAGGATCAAAGAAGAAGAAGAAGAATATCTATTGGGTATACAAGAAACACGTGTCAGAAGATGGAGCAATGTTATTTGAACGAGTTTAATTTTTAACAAGAAAAAGCTATAGACGCCAAAACACATTTGTACTCATATGCTTCATAGATTACCTGAAGGTATTTACAGCAAGATTTATTTTAAAATGCGATGCTACATGCTTTCATTGTCAATAACAAAATGAATTAGAAGAAAAAGTAATTTCGGAATAGAAATTTAGGTCAAAGTTCACATTTTATACTCGTCGTAAAAATTAAACCCTAGTTTTGGAGAGATTTTTTTATTTTCAGATAAGAACTTGGCTTATAGACCGCAATATCATCACCATCATCATCATGATCATCATCACCAACAACATCATCTTCATCATCTTCATTTTCCTTTTCAATCCTTCTGGACAGGGGCGGATTATCATTTAGGCAGAAGCCTATGGGCCCGGAGCTCTTGGGGGCCCGTGCAAAAGTTAAAAAAAAAATGCATAGATTTATGTACACAAAGAAAATGTTTGCACTTTGTAATCGCACTCATAACATTCCAAAAAGATAGTAAAAACAAAAATAGCTTACAAGACATAATAATCCCCGGCAAAATCAAAACGGCGCATGAACTATTTACTGTTCCATAAGATGGGGGGGGCAAACACCAGAAAGCCTAGAGGCCCTTCTTGGCTTAATGCGGCCCTGGTTATGGAGCATATAGCCACTACTGTAGCAGGGTCCTATGCTGGTAACATGCACCACACATTTTCGTGGTCTTCCAGCAGTGGCCTCTGTTGTTTGACATGATGAGGTTGCCAGCCTCATGCATAACCTGATGTTAGATGCCTTGTACGACACGCCTGAGACAGCATTAGTCCTACTTGTCCTTTGTCTGAGAGGGGTCATCAGAGACCCCCAGGAACTTACGTAAGGGTACGCCGCAATCAATATACGCTATTCAAATCGCGGGCCTAACCTTGACACTATCACTTGCACGGAAAAGTTTCTTTTTCGTATAGCAACTTTACAAAATTCTCTGGAGAGAAATAAAAATAATATATATATATATATATATATATATATATATATATATATATATATATATATATATATATATATATATATATATATATATATATATATATATATATATATATATATATATATATATATATATATATATATATATATAAAATCGTGCCTGAATTGAGCCAACTGAGAGCTGCAGCTGATGACAATCTTAGGATAAAGGCATTTTTGTTATACACATAAAGTAATCAAATTGTACCCCTGACTTTGATACTATCGGTTGCATGGAGACGTATTTTTATGTACACCTTTGTTAGATTTTACTATCACTCGAAGTATGCGATGAATGTTTGTGTGTGTATGTATGTTAGTGATTAGCAAGGACGTTATAGTTGCTACTTCAATTTTTGTTGTTTTGATTCCTTTTCCAGTACCGATGCAACGCTTTAGTAAACTGATGTATTCCAGGGAAGCATTGCTGTAACGAACGAAGCAAACTCCGCATTATATTACATCAAGTACCGCCTTAATGATCCATGGCGGAAGGCGATTAACTTTTTCTTTCTTGATTAATCTGATTAACTTTAGAAGGTATTTTTTTCTACGTAAGTGCATATATTTCAGCAGACGGAAAGAATAAAGATATTCTTAGACATCTGACGCGTTTAGGTAATCTTACACACAACTAGATTTAGTGAGCACGACAAGCTTTGTCTTCAGACAACTTTTCGGTAAACATAATTATGTTTGTCTCGAAGCAGGTTATGTAATTTTTTCTGTAGACATGCCAGCAGACATAATTGTACTGGCTTTTGTGTGAATGCTCTTTTTTTCTTCTCTCTATTGTTTACGACTGGAGAATGGAAAACGTAAACTTAAAAGCGATGTGATGTTTATAAAAATGTATTTACTTACACAAATTTTGACTAGAATATGAACGGCTGTGTAGTTCCCGGCGGTCTCTGAAGAGTCAAATTAAGAATAGGCCTACTGCTACCTCGTTCATATGTCGTAGAAGACGACTAATAGAAGGTTGGGCATCGGACTGGCACCATCATTATGTAGAACAGATTGCCATTAAAACCATCACTGCGGGAACTTTGGTGAAGGCTTCCTGTATAGGGGACCCAGCTACAGTGGTGGCTCCTTGCTCCGTAAAGATCGCAGTGAAAAACGGCGATGATGATGATGATGATGATGGTAAAAGGCTTGATGAAGATTGACTATGCTAGCTAGTCAAAGTCGTGAACGACTTTAGGGGAAAAAAATGTGTTTACGTTACTGCAGAGCTAAAGGGAGGCAACCCGTGACAGATGAGACAAAGAAAGAAATATGACTACTGCCCCCTCATGCATGTCGTAAAAGGCGACTAATATAAGGTTGGGCATCGGACTGACAACATTGTCACATAAAACAGATTGCTACTGAAACCACTGCTGCAAGGGGATCAGCTGTAGTGGTGGTTCAATGCTTCATAAACGGAGAAAGGGTAAATGATGATGATGATGATGATGATGATGGTGATGATGGTGATGATGATGATGATGATGATGATGGTGATGATGGTGATATTCTTTTATGCGTTGAGCTTCCATAATAAAGTCTTTCTTTCTTTCATTCTTTCGTATTTTTCTTTCTTCCTGCCTTCCACTCTTCCATCATCTTTTAAGATAATTAATTTTTCTTTCTTTCTATCTTGCGATGAATATTCACTTTAAAGTCGAGTTTTGGGTGCTTAATCTGTTCTAAAAACTCTTTCAAAATGTAGCAAGCTGCCAAAGAGTTTTATCATACAATTATAACAGTCATAATAAGCAGTTTCATAAATCTCAGACGTCCACTTGCAAGCAAATGAATCCGCAGATCAATTTTCAGTTAAACAAATCCTGATGGACTACATCTGAATGCGCACTGCCTCCTCCGCCAATTAGCAGTGATTTGATTAGATTATGTCTAAGACTAAAATTTCTGTGAAATTCGAACCCCTTTATAAAATATTTTAATGTCTTGTTGCCATAGATTTCTTTTCTAGTAATATATCGTTAAGAACTCACACATCTTGTGAACTAGTTTACACCAGGGACATGGACAATGTCATATCATACACTTATTTATTCCCTCCCATACTCTTAACTCCCGCCAGCATTGCCAAACCCGGATTGTGCTGTCTTAAGTTCTACTGCAGGTCTACTTCTGCGAACTGTCCAACATCATTTCTCTTTATTCTGACATTTAGCGTTACAAATAGCGCTGCTGACGATGTTAGCATTTCTGTATTTGCGCACTTTCATCCCTCGTTTAAAGTACTGAGACAGGCTTTTCAACGTCAAGAAGTCACCCCCTGGCTCCATTAGGAACACATCCTATCTACTGTCAAGATTTAAACTCTTTGCTCCACTATTGACACATCCTATCTGTGGTAAGTTGGGATTATATAAATATTTATAGGGGACTTAGTGTACTGACTGAGATCAGCTGTGAAGGTATCTGTATATAATATGTGTGGTGTGTTACAGATGACCTTACTTTGCTACCACATTTAGACCTCAATCAGACTTATTCTGGAATATTGTAATGACTACGTTGAATGTCTAGGGTTATGATATTGATGAAGTGTAAGTTCACAACAACAACAACAGACAGATAAACACTTTATTTAAGATTCACAACACTTTACAACACTATGACAAGCACATACATATACACTCTAGAAGACTAGCTTAAGTAAGTCAAGTGTTAACTTTTAAATTATGTATTAGTTTCTTTCAAGAATAGATATCCTGATCCAAATACAGAGTGAATCAGGAACCACAATCAAATGCAAACACAATGTCTATGTACAAAATTTATACAAAGGATCTTTGTCCTGACATAGAATATTATTACAATATGTGTGTAGTGTTATGCTCTGGTATTAAGAGGTAATACTGGCTTTTGAAGCTATGTTGTTGTTTATCATCACGACTTCATGTGTTTTTTAATGGTGGAAATAATCTTGAAGGGTTCACCGTTCTTTTTATTTGTAAAACAATAACTGTCCCTCTTGCTTTAGTATTACAGTCAATTTTTAAAGGTGGGTTATACAAGGGAGAGCTGCTCTGGCTGACGAATTCTTAACTTATGAGTCGGCGGCAGGAAAACTGTCTCCTCTGCTCGCTTGCTTCTCAGTTATCTGGAAATGCACCACTGGCCGATATCTTGGACACGGAGTCTGCTGCCAGCCCTCTGGATCCAGCAAAACTCAGACCAAGTGCTGCTCTAATACTTCAGTACCACTGTCCCACAATTCAAGGAAATATACACTAGTACGTTGACTGGCGATGAGTTCTGGCACAATTTTGATATGCCTTATCCCAGGCTTTTATTTAGAAAAATATTAGCTTGCTCTCAACGCACTGGCTTCTCATAAAGTTTGTTTTCAAAACTGGCCCTGAACTGACGCTTCTATTTGACTATATCGAACGCTCTAACCAATGAGACCATGTTTACAAGAGCCTTTGAAAAAAAGTTCTCCATCCTACCGTAACCATTAACAACCCTAATAGTATTTGCAGTCCGACTAATCAGGTTTCGCCTTACATATGACTACCGCCAATCAAATCGTATCTAACTAGTTGGCCTCATTTCCCCTAAAGCAGTGTTTCAAGCATGCCATTATGAGCAAATATGATCTTGTGCTGTCAGACAACCCCACTATAGTATTTTGGCTATAATTCGTTAATTACTAGACTATTTGCGTAACACATAACATATTCTTTGTCAGCAAGTCCTAAGGTACAAGAATATATAAATTTAATGGGGCCAAGTGGCTTCGTTCAACATATGTATTATTCTAGGATAGTCGTGTATTTGTTTTTTTATTTTTTCAAACCGCCACCTGTCCTGCCTTTTCGACTGTTCTGTCAGTATAAAGTCAGGATTTCAGACGTAAAACAGTATTGTGTCATGTTTCCTAATAAGCATTAAACATGTTTTTTAAAACCTTACCTCGTATCGTTAGTGTTTTTTATTACTGTTTATTTGAAAAAAAAACAGGCCTGCATGCCTTTCGCGTTCACTTTTTAATCGCGAGACGACGTGGGATTGGCATTCCTCCGTGCATCTCTCTCTCTCTCTCTCTCTCTCTCTTCTAAGCCCGTCTGTCTTTTAGGTTAACGTAGTGTATATAATGACATTAATGTAATATTATATCTAGGTCATTAAGCAGTGTGTCTATCAAGGATGTATAAGAAATACAGTACCAGTTTTATTTTTAGAAACGCGTGTATGATGCTGTAGGCTTTTACTATCGTACGTGGAAGCGTTACAGTTATGCAGACGAAGTAGAAAAAGGGGATCTCGGGTTCAGCCATTATGGTGTTCTACAACACAGGCGTACGCTATTGTGACAGCACTGGTCTTTCACCATTCTTCTTTCTTTTGTATTATTTCGTTCTACTTTACGTTTATTTTCTTATTTATATATGTGGATTAGAATTGTTCACCACACTATCTACCGTCAAGACCTTAAAACTCGCCCCATTAAGGACACATTCTATCTACCGTCAAGATTATATCTCTCGCTCAATTAGGGACACAGACTGTTTACCGTCAAGACTTTACACTCGCCCCATTAGGGACACATCCTATCTACCGCCAAGACTTTACACCGCGCTTCATTAAGGACACATCCAATCTAAAGTCAAGATTAGACTGTACGCTTCATTAAGGACACATCCTATCTACCGCCAAGACCTTATAACTCGCTCCATTAAGGACACATCTAATCTGCCATCAAGACTATACTCCTCGTTCCATTAAGGACACAACCTGTCTTCCAAAAAAACGTTACACCTCTCTTCATTAAGGACACATCCAATCTCCCGTTAAGATTATACTCCTCGCTCAATGAAGGACACACCCTATCTACCATCAAGACGTTACACCTCTTTTCATTAAGGGCACATCCAATATTCCGTTAAGATTATACTCCTCGCTCCATTAGAAACAAACTCTACCAACTGCCAAGACCATTTACCCAGATTTTTGCAGTCTCGTCTGCTTAGTAATTGCATGAGCAACACACATTTATATTCAACAACGTATTATAAAGAAGACAACGGTCGCAAAGTGAAAATCACACAGGGAAAAATATGACAATCACAAAATGCAGTAGATACAGATTATAGTTCAGTTTATCATCATCATCATAATCATCATCATCATCATCATCGCCATCATTATCATCATCATCGCCATCATTATCATCATCATCATCTCCATCATTATCATCATCATCCTCCCCTTTCAGCTTTCTATGGACAGCAAGCCTTCAGTAAACACATGCCAAGTCCATCTGTCGTGTGCTGACCAGTCCAAGTCTGTCCATGACATGTCTGTCACTTCACTCGTATGTGTGTGTTTCCCTCTCAATTTCTCTTACCTTGGGGATTATAAAAACACGGACTGTCTTGCAAATGATTCTCTTTTCTCTGGGTTGCGTCACAATCCTCCTTACCAGAGGACCTTTCTCTGTCTTCGGTGGCCGAATTTAATTATTTTCTTGAGTTAACCTGTGTATTTTGTTGTCTACGTCTTTGTAGCTTAAAGTGTCTGCTTGATGAAGTAGCCGGCCCCAAACCCATGTTCCTTGGTCGCTTTTTACGACATGCCTGGCGGTTACAATATTACTATTCTTTGCTCTCCTTTCATGCGCCGGTAACACTCAGTGCAGCAATACTAATTCTATGACCAGCTATCGTAAAATAAAAGTTAATAGCAAGAATACAAAGCAAAGCAAAATAAAAACAAAAAGTATAAAGAAGATGAATCCAAGCTAGAGCTTAATGTGGATAAATTTGACATCACAACGTCATTACAAACAGCAACAAAAACGACTTTAGCAGTACGGTACTTACCTCTCCTGCTATGCTGAGCTCTAATGTCGAAATCTGCAGTTTATAAAACAGAGGGAAGTCTCCAGGATAACGGAAATGTGAGCTGTGGTCTGTTGGCTGGAAGTATACACATTACGACAGCATTAATTAACTTGTTGTATGAGAAACATTGTTCTATTAACGACAAACTGCTCCATTAATGAGACACCATGACATCACATAGTTAGCTGAAGAGAAAAATGTAACTGATTAAAAGCATCATCATCTCCTTTCTGCTACCCAAAGAAGCATAGGCCAATTCTTCCTGTCACGTGCCATCAACTCAAGGTCTTTCCATGTCTTCTTGATCACCTTCATGTTCGTTTCCAGTTCTCTTCTCCACGTGTTCTTTCGTCTCCCTCTACCCCACGTGTTCTTTCGTCTCCCTCTACCCCACGTGTTCTTTCGTCTCCCTTTACCCCACGTGTTCTTTCGTCTCCCTCTAAACCTCATACCCTGGGGATTCTAGAATAAGGACTGCCTGGTGATTACATCGACAGGTTTACTCACTGGGTGTCCTATTGTCGTAAGTTTTTTAAGGATAGGTGTTGCTGTCTATTTAGCATATATGTTTAAAGACATCAACCTGTTAATTATTTTGACAGTCTAAGAAAAGGGAACTGGTGATTTACGTTAGTGACAGGTTTGATTCCTGGTTATCTTCCCTTGTCTTATGCTGACTGTTCGTCTTGTCCTAGTTTCGCTCAGGTCTGTGCCATCTCTGGGCATGCGCAGGTTTTGGCGCGAGACCGGAAAACTTCCGTCTTGGGGAGTGTACCCTGGGCGTTCTAATCGGAGAGAGGACCGATAAGTTTTCCTAGCCATTTTTCGGGGAACTGGAAATTCTTTGTATGACTAAGATGTCATCTTTCCTTCCCCAAGTGAATTATATATGCCAGGAATGGCAGTGTAATGTTTGTGTTATATAGGATTCTGAAATAAGGTAATGAAGTCAATTTTAGTACATTTCGATTGCCTTTAGAAGCCATGTTGAACTCAGCTCACAACTGACTTATTATATAGAGCCCCATCTTGGGTTCTTGAGAACAGGAACCAAGACCAAGATGTCTTTTGTACCTTAGAAGCCCAGAGGAAAGTTATTTACTGGAGTAACCCGCTATTCAGACGGTGAGAGTGGCAGGAATTGGTACATGAATATATATATATATAACACTACAAGGTACCTGATATGGGAGGCCCGCTACTTGCGGCTTAATGCTGTCGCCATAAAGATCCGTTGTCACGGCCTTTGTTCTTTAGGAGAAGAAATGTCTGGCATGAGACGCCAGCAGAAGTCTTAGCCTTTTGGTTCGGCCATTAAACCACCCTGTCCCGTGCGGTATATTTTGTACAGGGGTACCTGACAGGGGTTCTGTCAGGGTACCAGAACTTTTCTAGTATATAGAAGCAGAAAGTGGATTGACAGGCCATCATTGTTGGCTCCATACATCTGTGATTATGCAAGTGCTTACCATCATAATATGTTCCATGATTATTGTGCCATTGACTGTGTCGTCCATAATACTATCGTATGTCGTGCAATAAATGTAATGAAACGTCAGCAGCAGTTCCTTCCTTTACTGACCTCTGCACGTGGATGAGAGTAGGTTCAGTGTAAAGCTGTTCAGAACCCAGTAACAACGCATTCGTCTACACCCACACACACACCACATCATCCCACAGCAATATTCTAGTACTACACGTCAGAATACATGTATGCTGTTTCTGTGAGTGACTACAGTACACCCTGGCAGTGCCTCACGCAGGTGACCTAAATCTTCACTACAACTTGGTACTGTCCAGGATAACACGACACGCTCAATCTACTAACATTCATTTAACCCCACGAACAGGACTTTACACGTGTTCTTTCGTCTCTCTCTGCCCCACTTGTTCTTTCGTCTCCCTCTAAACCTCATACCCTGGGGATTCTAGAATAAGGACTGCCTGGTGATTACATCGACAGGTTTACTCAATGGGTGTCCTATTGTCGTAAGTTTTTTAAGGATAGGTATAGAGATTTATTTGGTCCCGTCTGAGTAAGGTGATAGTGATAAAATATGTGAGAATAAAGGTGTAAGAGATAGATTTTTCACGAGGAAATAGTGTAAGAGGAAGATCAGTCTCTGAAGTGAGTAGTTTCTCTAGTCCAGCCTATCTATACGACTATATTTTAATATCAGACGACCTTTCTCTCCCTATATAAAATATAAGTTACACTACACACGCCCCACGCATACACAATTATGTGACAACAATCAGCACCAACGTGAAAAAAAAACTATGGATAATTGGGTATGGGTCTGACCGACACACTAAATTAAGTGTTTGTTTAGTTTATTATCACTTTAAACTTCGAACAACATCAAACATATAGAAATCAATATAAATCAAGTTTACAGATAAATGAAAATAACCGAACAAGTGCCCTTCTCTGTGTTGAGAAAAGATCCCAAAAGACGTTAATAACCCAAAGGTCAAAGATAAGCACTAGATTGCAGAATAGATTGTGAAGAACAAATTCTCACTAAATTACTTCGCAGTAACATACTCAGTTTAGCGAAATAATAATAAAAGAACTTAGTACAATGATTATACAAAGGAAAATATTCACTCTCTCTGTCTCTTACTCTGTCAATCTGTGGCCACACACAATCTCGCTTACCTACTTGTGATGTTGACATCCATTGAAAACATACAATAATCACTGAGCATATACTATCAGGTAAGGTTGCCAAAGATAGCCCCAGTCCAGCCTATATCTTGAATAATAATTATAAAGTGGACGCCAAATTTGGTGTTTTAATGTTCCCTGGATGAAATCGCTGTCACCACAAATAGTTACTGAAGCAAGACGTGCTCTGGACGTTCACAGTTGAAAAAGAGGAGAACGTAATTCCCGTATTGTTAAGCATCTGGTTGCGAAGCCAAATGTTATCATAGGTAAAAACTGATGATGATGGTAAATCCTATCGGCGGACTCTTATGGGTGCCGATTCTGAAATAGCGTGATTCGTCTGGATAAAAATCCTCTTGGAATAAAACGACTATCAGAAGTCGGGAGAACAGTTATTTTTATTTCACCACAAAGGGATGATAAAATGCAAGAAAAATATATCTGGGTATTAGGTAAGTTCCGTTAAAATTTTACTTAATAAAAAAAGGTTCGTTCGTCTCTGTGGCCCGTCCTATTCACAAATGAAACTTGAAGACGCGTCAGCCAACAGAAGACAACTTTACTTCCACTCAGTAAAAAAGTCTAGATACGGCCCAAGATATGGCCATGTAAAAACGCTGGTCGCCGTTGAACAAGTTGCCTAAAGGATATAGAGACATTATAAAACACTTACTGCTAATAATATCTACATATATATATATATATATATATATATATATATATATATATATATATATATATATATATATATATATATATATATATATATATACACACACACACACACGGAAGGGAACGAAACATCTCTCATCCTCTCCTTCATACCTGATTAAATTAAAAGGCGCACGTTATGTCTAGCCTATCCTGTCTGGTCAGTTATTATTTAATCTTTAACCAATATCGCACTTGTACAAATATTGCTTGTCATTACTAGCTATTTGTTTCGCCACCTGATATTACACTAGTCACTTATATAATTACACTTAATGAATTAGGTGAATTTATTCCGTCAATTATCAGTCTCCTAGTGTATTTATTAGTCAACTAAACCATCTCTTTCTGGGTGATAGCGGGTGAATAATCTGCATTACAACTGAAAATATCTGGAATAAAAATAGCTATGCGTTATTTGGTTCTTGTTTCTTTATTCACCTACAGATTATAATTGTTGAAATTTAGTAGCCACACGAAGCACCATACTTTTTCTTAATTTTTTTTTTTCTTAAATTCGCGCGCAAAAATCTAACACCGTGTCTTCGCACGGCAAATCTCTCTCACAGTTCGCCAAGAGAGATGTCGTCTTGGCTACTAGCACGATAACTGGTGCGCTCTCTCTTTCACTACGGCAATGTACTTGTGCGCACTCTCTTCCTCTACGGCAATGTACTTGTGCACTCTCTCTTCCTCTTCGGCAATGTACTTGTGCGCTCTCTCTTCCTCTACGGCAATGTACTTGTGCGCTCTTTCTTTCTCTACGGCAATGTACTTGTTCGCTCATAAGGGAGGGAAACCCGAGGCCTGTAAACAGTAAATTAATATGAAACAAATATAAAGGTATGTTATCAGGCACTCGCAGGAAATAAAGAAGTAGAACACCAGACAACAGAAAAACAACAGACATGAGTGGCTTACCCAAGATTTGAACACTGGACCTTCCGTGCGACAACCCCGCCTAGCCATGCAAGCGAATCACACTATCCGCCCTGCCATCTACGCATCATCAAAAAATGATGTTTCAATGGCAGGTCAACAGTGCGAACCACAATACATGACACCAGAAGTCCACCATGGGCAATTCAGCCTATTAATGACGCAATCACTTCTGTTGTATTTCTATCAAGCAGTATAGACCGAATCCAACAAGACAAGGACCTTAATACTGTGTCCAGTAAATGATAGTAGACTAGAACAGTGAGAACAGGATAGTGGGTAGGTTTGGTATTGTATAAACATTTATTACACATAAGGGAGGGAAACCCGAGGCCTGTAAACAGTAAATTAATATGAAACAAATATAAAGGTATGTTATCAGGCACTCGCAGGAAATAAAGAAGTAGAACACCAGACAACAGAAAAACAACAGACATGAGTGGCTTACCCAGGATTTGAACACTGGACCTTCCGTGCGACAACCCCACCTAGCCATGCAAGCGAATCACACTATCCGCCCTGCCATCTACGCATCATCAAAAAATGATGTTTCAATGGCAGGTCAACAGTGCGAACCACAATACATGACACCAGAAGTCCACCATGGGCAATATATATATATATATATATATATATATATATATATATATATATATATATATATATATATATATAGATATAATATATATATATATAATTATACTGCTTATAGACTGAAGCATTATACCTGTAGGTTTGGTATCCTTTAACAACAAGATAGAATCTTTAAATTCATTTTCCTATGAATATGCGGGTCATTATTTGTACAGAAATTCAAGTGAAAACCAAAAATACAAAAAAATGCACGTGCGTTATCCTGCTGGAGAAGCTGCAAGTCATGGTGGATAAAATTGTTCTGGAACCTCATCTCGATTATTGTGGTACACAGCATTAACATTTCGCACGGTTGACCTGAAAGAGGCAAGCGATTGAAAACTGAATCCTCCCCAAATATAAGGTATGCCACCTCGAAATCGTTGACACATAGCAATGCAAAGCGCTCTTCACAACCGTCGCTAAATCCGCATACGCAGGATTACTGCAAAGATATGTTGAATCTGTTCTCGTATATGAATAGGACAGCATTCAACTGCAGTCTAGTCCATCTGATATGTTGCTCTGCCCATTGCAGGCGCTGCAGAAAAAGATGTCTGTGGAGTCAAGTTTGGCCAACATAAGGCGTCCTTGCAGTAAGGCCTGTATCTCTGAGGACTGTCATTACGCTACCCACTATTGGCTGTTTGACTTGTCCAGTAGTTGACTCAGCACAATATCCTTGCGGTAACTTCGTGGTTGGCCACTCGAAGTCTATCCCGGGCACTGTGATTGTTCATTGAGACGTAAAATAGTGCTGTCTGGAATTCATCCTTCTGGGCAATTCCGCGAGCTCATTCCTACCAATGGCTGCGTTGGTGGGTGCAGATAGTCGTGGCATTCAAGCACATGTACTGGGTGTTTTGTCTCAACGGCCTTTTTATACCGAGTATACTGCCACAACGCGTACACATTTTTCAGGGTCATAGGCTGTTGAGGAATCGTGTTGCACGTGTAACTTTCATCGTTTTTCATGTAGGTCTGTACACACACCCAATGGGTTGAATCTTGCACTTTCCATTCCGTGGAGCAGCCATTCGCTCTCCCCATGGCAAACACGGAGAAAATCTATACACACACTTTTTTTTGCCAGCTTCTCTACATCTATATATATAAAAGAGGTGCGTTTTTTATGTGTGTCAGTATATATATATATATATATATATATATATATATATATATATATATATATATATATATATATATATATATATATATATATATACTGCTTGATAGAAATACAACAGAAGTGATTGCGTCATTAATAGGCTGAATTGCCCTTGGTGGACTTCTGGTGTTATGTATTGTGGTTCGCACTGTTGACCTGCCATTGAAACATCATTTTTTGATGATGCGTAGATGGCAGGGCGGATAGTGTGATTCGCTTGCATGGCTAGGCGGGGTTGTCGCACGGAAAGTCCAGTGTTGAAATCCTGGGTAAGCCACTCATGTCTGTTGTTTTTCTGTTGTCTGGTGTTCTACTTCTTTATTTCCTGCGAGTGCCTGATAACATACCTTTATATTTGTTTCATATTAATTTACTTGTTTGCTCTCTCTTTCTCTACGGCAATGTACTTGTTCGCTCTCTCTTCCTCTACGGCAATGTACTTGTGCGCTCTGTCTTTCTCTCCGGCAATGTACTTGTGCGCTCTCTCTTTCTCTACGGCAATGTACTTGTGCGCTCTTTCTTTCTCTACTGCAGTGTACTTGTGCGGGTTCTCTACGGCAATTTATCCATCCGGTTGTGTGGCAGGACATCAAAGGGATTATTCGTCTGGTTGGGTGATGGTGGTGGTAAGAGTCTCTCTTCTGTGGATTGAAGTGACGTCGATTTGTAGCAATGTAATTAATGTGGTCCTGTGTAGGGAATGAAACAGCTCGTTCGTTCTGCGATCTACATCGATTCGAAGTGTATGGGATTTTGCGAAGGTTGCTTACTCTACATCTTTGTAACCTGGGTTGATCTTGTATAACTAGGTTTACAGTGTTCCTCGTGGGGCTACGTTTTTCCTTAGGAGACTGTGTATTCCGATAGGCTTCTATAATGATCTCTTGATCAACCATATCTGGGTACTTGAACTGATAATCGATTTCTGGTTGTCTTCGTGTTCGATATTTTCGGGTGTTCTGATAATATTCTGTGCCATCCGTATATACCATTTCTCTTTTCGGTTCTTCCAGGTATCCTCCGGTCAATTGTTTAGCTTGTTTTGAACTCTCCGTATTTCTCCATGGGGGTATTATGGTGTGTCGAAGCACTTGCACTGAACCTTGGGGGCGGCGGGGGGTGTAATGTGTTGTCTGACGCGGGGACTAATGGGTATGGTTCTGCGAAGTGATGTTTTGTTTATGAAACCTCCTATCTCGATCAGTCTTACCTCTAGACCTAACGTGCCATGCAACATAGTCAATGGGGTGGCGGGGGTGTATTGTGTGGTCTGATGCGGGGGCGGGGATTGATGGGTATGACCCTCGCCTGCATTATGTCGGTCAGTGTTACCTTGTTTAGTTTTGTAGGCGTCTCGTATGGAGGATGATTGTACTTGAGCTATGATAGCACCTCTAGCAATGGTTGTCGTTTTACCAGATGTGTTGACTATCATAACCGGGAAATCTCTGTTTGTTGTGACTTCTGCTATTCCTTCCGTAATAAATAGCATTGGGTCTTCATTTATATCTTCTCCCGGTAAGGGTTCCACGTGAATAGTTTGTCCAGGTTTTATATATTGTGACGCTTTGATCCTACCCTTGGCTATGACTAATGAATTTGGTAAGAGGGTAACCGGGGCTGTTAAACAAATCAATGATGCAATATGGATGTCATCTTGGAGTTCTACATATTCTTCATTTATTCTTATTTTCCGTAGATCAAAACATATCCGGGCTTGGTGTTTTGACAGAAAATCTCTTCCTAGGATAAATTTCTACTCATGCCTCTAGTGATAACGAATGCATATGTGATTGTCTGGCTGCCAATCTTAAATGTAACATGGGCAATGCCTAAGGATTTCAATTCTTCCCCAGTTACAGAGGCCATATATGTTCTGGAATGCTGGAACTGTGCGTATTTCTTTATTTGCTTATAAAGTTGTTCCCTTATGAGGCTTACAGATGCTCCTGTATGTATGAGCGCTCTGTAATTCCTGTTCTCAATGGTGATTAGACAGGAACGTAGGTCGGGATGTATGGTGACTTCATTTTGAAAGCTATTATTGTGAACTAATGGTGGTTCTTTTGTTATTGTGTGGAGTTCATTCAGTTTTCCTCGCATTTCATGTTGTATATGGGATCTATGGTTGGAGCTTTTGTTGTTGCTACCCCTGCTTTGGACACGGCGAGAGATCCCTCCTAACGCGTACCAAATCCGTTTCCCTGCATTGGATGACCTCTGGAGAAACTGTGCTGGGTATTTTGTCTTTGTTGTTCATAGGTGTAGTTTCCCTGTGGGTACCTTGGGTTAGCTGGAAACTGCCTGTGATGGTTATCTGCGTTTCTTTCTCTGCAATTCTTAGACATATGTCCTTTTTTATTACAAGTGTAGCAGATGATTGTGGACACATTGTGCACATTCTATCTTTGTACTGGTCCATATGAATGTTGTTGTACATCACGTCCAGTATGTGTTCACACGCAGAAAAAATAACGTCGGTCGTGTATTTCCACAGCAGTGGGTAGTCGGTGGCATTTGTCGTGAAACAAGTGAGTGTTTCATGGTTCCAGTGCCGGACCGCTCAGCGGCTACACTAATGCCCCCAATTATAGCCAACATTCGTCCTGGTACGACAGTTATGTCTGATCAATGGCGGGCATATAGTACCATTCAGAATTTGCCAGGTTTAACTCACGAAACGATGAATCATTCTGCAAATTTTGTCGACCCAAATACAGGAGCAAACCCACAACGAATAGAGAGGTTGTGGAAATCTGCTAAAGAACGCAACAAACGTCACAACGGAACACAGAGACACATGTTAGATTTCTACATGTGTGAATTTTTGTGGCGACATCGGAATAAAGTTCGTCAGTCAGACCCGTTCGACAGTATCCTGCATGACATTACAGAATTTTGGCCTCCTATTTAAACTGTGCTGCTACGAACGAACATGTGTATGTCCTGATATGTGCATAGCTTCAGCGATCCTTGGTGATCTGTTCCCGTCACGGTCCTTTTTAGAGCCCAGAACACTTACAAAACTGCACCACGGTCCTTTTTAGGGCCCAGAAAACCCACAAAACTGCACCCACCACGGTCCTTTTTAGGGCCCAGAAAACTCACAAAACTGCACCATGGTCCTTTTTAGGGCCCAGAAACCCACTAAACTGCACCACGGTCCTGTTTAGGGCCCATAAAACCAACAAAACTATACACTGGCAATAAATCCTTTATTTGTTTTCGCCGCTGGGTGGAGAGGGCTGGGTGGGGAGGGGGGTCCCCTCGCTACGCACTGATCCTTGTCAAATATTGACACAATCAGAGCCGGATTAACGTAGTAGCAAAAGTAGCATATGCTACGAGCACAGCGCTTTTTGGGGCCCCGCGCCAATAAATACAAGGGGATTGACATAAGTCTTGGGCCTGACCATGAAGGAGTCACAGGAGGAAGATGAAACTTGGCACATTTAAAGTTCATCATATTTGCATTGAATGTGTAAAGTACGCGTTTGTTTCTTCAATGGGTTTTCCCGCTACGGTGCACGGCGCAATGTACCCTATTGACCGGATCTGCTGCTCCAAAGATTTGACAAAACAATGGAAAAGAAGGAGGCCAGAGCTGTGATAAAATTTCTGATGTTTCAGGAAAAAACACCTACAGAAATACACAGGGAGATGGAACCAGTGTTTCGTGATTCTTGTCCTTCATATACTTCGGTAAAAAACTGGTGTCAACAGTTTAAGTGCGGCCGCTCAAATGTTGCTGATCTGCCAAAATCTGGTAGACCGGCCTCAGAGTGCAACGATGAAAATGCAACAAAAGTGAAGAAAATCATTGACCAGGATCGAAAAATGACAGTTGGGGAGATAGCTAGTAGAGTAAAACTAAATGAAAGAACAGTTTATAGAATATTACACAACAGACTGAACATGAGAAAAGTGTGTGCACGCTGGGTTCCGCGACTGTTAACACGTGAACAGAAGCAAACGAGGGTAAATTGCTGTCAACAGTTGCTCAAAAAGTGTCAGTCAAAAATTTTTTTGGACACCATGGTGACAGTAGATGAGACTTGGGTACACCATTATGACCCCGAATCCAAAATTGCCAGCATGCATTGGAAAACACAGGGCTCCCCAACACCTGTCAAGCCGAGGGCGCAGAAATCTGCAGGAAAAGTGATGGTGACTGTTTTTTGAGACGGCAAAGGTGTCCTTTTGAAAGATTATCTGCCTCGTGGAAACACAGTTAATGGACAGTACTATGCAGATCTTCTCACAAAACTAAGAAAGGTTGTGACCAGGAAACGAGGGATAACGCGCACTCAAAATCTCCCTTTGCTTCAAGACAACGCTCCCTCTCACAAAGCACGGCTTGTGCAGCTAGCAGCCAACGATTTGAATATTGAAATTCTTCCACACCCACCATATTCTCCAGATTTGGCTCCATCAGACTTTTTTCTATTCCCAAATCTTAAAAAACAGCTAAAGGAAATCATTTTGACAGCGATGAAGAGGTTATACTGGCATGTGATGACTGGTTTAGTTTGAAAAATAGGGTGTTCTACTCCCAAGGTCTTTTCAAGGTCAAGCAGAGATGGCAAAAGTGTGTCAATTCAGATGGTGGCTATATTGAAAAGGAATAAACACTATACAAAATTTCAGCTCTCTGTGACATGTCCTTCATGGTCAGGCCCGAGACTTATGTCAATCCCCTTGTATGTACATAATTTTTTGGTCATTTTCTAATACGAGCGTTAAATCAATGATCTTGTGATTTATGCCATCTTTAGCGCCTTTTCATTTGGTGTCACGAAATTGAGAGAGAAAGAGCATAAGAGGGTGACTTAGTGTGACTTTTCATTAATTTTATCTTAATTGTCTGCGGACGGAAGCAGTCATTTTCTTTGGATTTGTTGAAAGTCTGTACACCTTCTTTTCTGCTTCTACCTACCGGTGGGGTCTCCTTTCTACTGCATTATGTGCTGGTGGTACTCATTATAAATCCCATTTGCCCTTTGTGAAAAGATTGTCAGATACCAGGTGGTCCGCTCGGGCAGATGCAACAAGAAAACACGTCTTGGATGATATTTCAGATAACAATGATCAGAAGGCAGAGTGTCGTCAACAGCCTCGTGGTCTACTTTCAACCATGATGAAGTTAGAAACAGGAATAATGACCATGCTTTGGGATCAAGTATTACAGCGTTTCCAAATGACCAGTGCTTCTTTGCAATCTTCTGACCAAGATTTGAATACAGCTTGTGCACTCTATGAATCCCTACGGGGGTATATTCAAGCTATGCGGTCTACTTTTGCAGACATAGAGCAAAAGGTCAAGGATGTGACTGAGTGTGAACATTATCAAGAACAAACTCGAAGAAAACACAAACGAAATCGAGAGTATGATGATTTCAGTGGTTCCAGCACACTTGATCCACTTGTTAAATCTCAAACGCCTTCTCAGCAGTTTAAAAGCCGAACATTTCATGTCCTTATTGATAGCTTGCTTTCTGCCTTGTCAAAACGCCAGAAAGCTTATCAAAAGTTGAATGATGTATTTGGATTCCTTCGTCAGTTACAGTCGTTTACACCTGAAGAGGTGGTAACGAGATCATCGAATCTTATTAAATCATATCCGGAAGATCTGGAAGAAAGTCTTTGTGAAGAACTTGTGCAGTTTACAGAACTGTTGAAAACTGATCTTGCTTCTCATATTGGCACTACTCTAGACCTTGTAGAGTTACAGTTTTACCGTTTGATAATTGACAATTCTTTGGAGTCTTGTTTTCCAAATGTAGAAATCGCCTTGCGCATCTATTTGTCACTAATGATAACCAACTGCAGTGGAGAACGATCATTTTCAAAACTGAAACTTATTAAAAATGAACTAAGGAGCACCATGGGTCAAAAGAGATTGTTACTTTTGATAATGATAATTACTATGCAAATTAAAAATGTATGTGTTCAAATATATTTGTGTTGTTTTATTCTTTTTTTATATAGGGCCCTATTCTTAACATGTGCTACAGGCCCCGTACGAGCTTAATCCGGCCCTGCTTGCAAACGGTTTCTCTCTTTTGTTTTTATAGCACTAAAAACGTAGGGAGGATCAGAGCAAAATCAAAGCACTTATAACCAAATCGATAACGAAGCTGCGAACCAGCACCTTACTGAAGACCATAATAGAAGGCGGAGTTAAAGGCAAACGTGCAAGGGGAAGACACCGCTATTAGTGGAAATGTAACAAGAGATGGACAAGAAAGAGTCCATCACAATATCAAGAGAAAAGGCAGAAGACGAAGGAGATCCATTGCAGCCGATCTAAGATATTGATATATCTGATGACGATGAATAGTTTTTGTTGTCACCTCTCCCTCCCCCCCCCCCCCCCCTTCCTCGAAAAAAAAATTATAATTTAATTGACAATCATGTTAACAAGACAGTTTCGAGAACTACACGTCCCCTTGTAAAATCGTTGAAAGTATTCAAAAAGAGACATGAAAAGAGGTCGTATATCTTTATCATCACTGCCCTACAAATCGCAAAGGAGCATAGACCTTCAAAAACGTATGCAAAGTCCACCTGTACACCTCTTTACATTTCTTTCACATCTCTTTCACTTCTGTCTCCAGTTGACCTCTCCATAACACCATATTCCCAATGTGCGTCAATGGGAGTGTAACAGGATCCTTTTTACAGGACATACATAATATTTTCTTTATGCTTAATACATTTGTATTAAAATGTGCCATGCTGCCACCCCTACTTGCGAAATGCATAATAGACTAACCCCACGCATACACAATTTTCATCCTGCCACCCCTACTTGCGAATTGCAAAATAGACTAACCCCGCGCAGGCAAATGTACGGAAGCCAGTGTGGTCATTGAATATCAGAATGGGTGAATAAAGACACAAGAACCAAACTGACATAAACTTATTTACAGGTGTTGGTCAGCTCGTCCCAAAATATCCCTATTCCATTGATATTGTCTTCACGTTTGTGCGTCTTACTGTCGTCACTTATATGTGTGTGTGTACGTGAGTGGTTGATATATATATATATATATATATATATATATATATATATATATATATATATATATATATATATATATATATATATATTGGTAATCTGTCAGACAAACAAAGTTCTGTTGTAGAGATAGGCTGGACTAGAGAATCTCCTCGAGTACAGGCACAGATTCTACCTATTTTTTTCACCATCTCACACGTGAAAATCTATTTCTTATCTTATCTCTCACTGAGTCACCTCCTGTTCGAGTTCTATTCAGAAGGGACCAAACTATGTCTTAATTACCCTATCGAAAATCTACGACAGATATCAAAATAAGAATACAAAAAGCAAGAGGGGCTTTCATTGCATTGGGAAATATATGGAGATCAAGAGAAATCGAATCCAACACGAAAGTAAGAATCTTCAACTCAAATGTTGTATGGCTCTGAGACATGGAGAACAACAACGACAACAACCAAAAAGCTACAGACTTTCATAAATGGGTGCTTGCGTAGAATCTTCTTCTTCTTCCATCCTTAGCCATCAACTGGCAAAGCAGTTTGTGGCCAGTACGCCTAATGGCGTCTTAGGGCAACAACAAATTGATCAATCTATCGCTGTTTCCACCACGCCTAGTGGCGTCTTTGTGGAACAAAAACAGACCAAACAATCTATCATTGTTTCCGTAATCAGATTGGTTGGCAAGCAGGTGATCAGCCCACTGTGACAAAGTTACCAACGTGGAACTGATGACAAGAACTATACAAGTGCCAGTGGAACAAGAAATGAGAAGAAGACGATGGCGATGGATAGGACACACACTGAGGAAGCCTACTGATAACATTTCAAGGCAGTCCTTGTTCTGGAACCCCCAGGGCAAGAGAGGCAGAGGTAGACCAAGAAGTACATGGAGAAGAGAGCTGGAAAGAGAGATGAAAATGATAAGGAGAACGTGGAAAGAACTTGAGATGATGGCACGTGACAGGAGGACTTGGCATGTATTTGTTGAAGGCCAATGCTCCTTTGGGAGTGGAGGGTTATAGATAGATAGATAACCGACTCATCTAGGCACGTGGTTAATATTTGAAATAGATTCCCTGCTTTGAAACGTAATAAACACCGAACCAAATAATACGAAGTAAAAATAATGACGTCTTTTTTGTTTAAGACTTTAATACCTATCAACTTGCCATGGGTAGCAAGAATGCTAGCCACGTGGACACTGTCACATCCCAGTATTCAGTTTTTTCTTTATCTATTTACTTAATTATTTTTCCCCAAACTCCTCGATAAGAGAAAACTCTCAACTATAAAATACGAAGTACGTAATAGAAAAAATTCGTTTTTTGTTTTATTAATAACACAGAAGCAGAAAACTATTTACAGACATACAAAAAGGCAGTTTTCTGATTAATGAAGAGCACTAGTTAGTGCTGATGAAACATTTTGTTGTGCACATCTAGAAACAGTTTTTTGAAACCCATATAATACTCAATGAAAGTGGCAGAACAGATAAGTATTCAATACTTTAAAGTGTGCATCAAGTTTAAAACTTTTTAAAGCTTTTGACATCGCGCAAGAAAAACATAAAAATGTTTAAAAACAAAATATAACACATGTAGTACCTAAAACAAAATGTTATCGCTAATACAATTGTTTATAATAAATTCATACAAATTACAGTATTTGAAAATCTTTTATTTAGTTTGATATTCTTTTTATAATTTAATTGTTTCCCTTGAAAAGTAAACAGCCTACCTCCCTTACTAGAAATAATGACGGGCAGAGAATTATTTAAGAATATTATTGTCATACGTGGCAAGCGTCTGTGAATGTTTTGAGTTGTTTCTTCCCTCGCTCCAGTGTTTCTAGCATTTATTACTTCATCTTCAAGATGTTGTAGTTCTACAGTCCAGTTGTGTTTGTAATTTTTCTTTGTCGCCCTAGTAACGGACTCAGCCGCTACTTACAGTATCACGTGGTTAAGTCTCTTTTTACTTTATTTTCGATATCCCGTCCAAACTGACCAGATGCGTGATCTTTCGCTTATATTTAGGTTATTTTTTTGATAATTGCTATTAAATTGTGACCGCTAGGCTCTCATCTCAGTCGTTTTCTTTAAATTTTTATTTCTTTGCTAGCATTGTTGTAAGCCCTGAAAAGGGCTAATCGTGGTGTAAAGGACCGTGAGCTAGTTGTCTGGAGTCGTCACGTGGTGCGTTTATTCTAGCGTTGTTGAGTATTCAATGTGTGTGTTGTCCTGTTTTATTTGATGTGTCACTGATGATATGTCTCTTTTGGTTTACTCTTTTGTTTCGTTGTTTGAGGACTGAGTGCTTTCGTTTTCTACACATATATTTATATAACTGTCAGGTCTGTAGTCAGTTGTCGGAGTTGAGGTTTCATGTGTAGTTCCTGTTTACTTGACTGTGTCTTTGTTGTCAGTCTATTTCTTGCCTTAATTTTCCGAATGTTTTGACCGAATACCATCACCAACCAAGAACTGCTTTCTCGGAGCAACCAAGAGGATATGCACACCATCATAGCTGGTAGACGCTGGAGTTGAGTTGGCCACGTCCTCAGAAGAGACCCTGATGACATCACAAGAACAGCTATGCTATAAACCCCTGAAGGAAAGCGAAAGAAAGGCCAACAAAAAACAACTTGATGGAGGCCAAGATGCAAAGAATGAACCAGAGCTGAGGTGCTGCACGGAGGATGGGCACTGACAGAGCAAAGTAGAAGCAGTTTGTTGCTGCCCCACTTCTTCTTCTTCCGTCCTTAGCCACCGACCGCCAAAGCAGTCAGTGGCCATTATGCCTAGTGGCGTCTTAGGGCAACAGCAGATAGGTTTTCTTTGCCATTGTTTCCCATCACGCAAAGTGGCGTCTTTAGGGCAACGGCAAATCAACCCATTTGCTGTTGTTTCCGTAATCGAAGTGACTGGCAAACGGGTGATCAGCCCGTTGTGATTGCTGCCCCACAAGTCTTCACATTTCTAGGCGCCAGAGTATGATGGCAAAGTACTTTTTTTTCCAGCAAACAGCGACAATTAGAGGGGGCACAGAGTAGTGGGCCATAAGCAAAAAAAAAAAAAGTTGAGAACGCCTGGAGTACAATCCCTTCTGATAGCTCTTCTATGTCATAAACTAAGACAACACAACAGGTACTAACACAACTAAACAATCCCTTCTGGTAGCTCTTCTATGTCATAAACTAAGACAACACAACAGGTACTAACACAACTAAACAATCCCTTCTGGTAGCTCTTCTATGTCATAAACTAAGACAACACAACAGGTACTAACACAACTAAACAATATCTTCTGGTAGGTCTTATCTGTCATAAACCAAGACAACACAACAGGTACTAACACAACTAAACAATCCCTTCTGGTAGCTCTTACATGTCATAAACTAAGACAACACAACAGGTACTAACACAACTAAACAATCCCTTCTGGTAGCTCTTCTATGTCATAAACTAAGACAACACAACAGGTACTAACACAACTAAACAATCCCTTCTGGTAGCTCTTCTATGTCATAAACTAAGACAACACAAAGGTACTCGTACTAACACAACTACTGATTCAACTCAATCTAGACCAAGGGTGGCCAATTAGGCGATCTTTGGGACCGCAATACTGGAGGACATCTGGAAAACAGAAATACATTTTTACAACAACAAAAATATTGTTATATGATTATATGTCAAAGAAAACAGATTTATTACAACAAAATTAATGCCACTGGTATCTCACCTTCCTAGTGATGTTTTTATAGCATCTCTGTGGTAATCATATTTTTATGTATCTTTTCCCACCATTATTCGGTTATTCGGCAAAATGCTTATACAATTTCGGGTACGTAATTCAATTCAATTCAATACCCTTTAGCTCCCCAAGGAGCATAGGCCTTCAACAAACACATGCCAAGTCTTCCTGTACTGTGCAATCCGCTCAAGTTCTTTCCATGTTTTCCTCATCCTTTTCACCTCTGTTTCCAATTCTCTTCTCCATGTGTTTTTGGTCTACCTCTGCTTCTTTTTCCCTGTGGATTCCAGAACAAGGACTGCCTTGTAATGCTATCAACAGGTTTCCTCAATGTGTGTCCTATCCATCGCCAGCGTCCTCTTCTCAACTCTTGTTCCACTGGCACTTGTTTGGTTCTTGTCATCAATTCCAAATTTGTGACTTTGTCATACCATTTCAGTCCTTCTATTCTACGCAAGCACCCGTTTATAAAAAGTCTGTAGCTTTTTGGTTGTTGTTTTTGTTGTTCTCCATGTCTCAGAGCCATACAATAGGACTGACTTTACATTTGAGTACGTAAAGGCAGCCTTATAAAAACGTATATAAAATAACTAAAACCATTGTCACGAAAGGTTTGTGATGTTATAAAATTTAAGATATCCTGGACAAAAAGATGTATCAGATGATACCAGGATAGTGCGAGGTAGGAGATTAGTCTTACAAGAAATACCCCCTTTTCTGGAAAAGAATAAGGGTGGATTGACATCAAAGGTAGAATACAGCTGTATAAACCTCCAGGAGTTTAAAAGGCTATGTCCTGAAAATCTATTTGCCCCTTTCGAAGATTCTCCTTTGGTATTATATGTTGTTTATGTTGACAAGTTGTTCTAGGGGTATATAATATAGTGTAGCCGGGGCAGGTGTTCCTTAGGACTGGAACGGCACCATATTACATCATGTGGCCGGGGCAGGTGTTCCTTAGGACTGGAACGGCACCATATTACCAATCTGTGGCAGTGCCGGTGTATGCAGTATTTTCAGTTTACTTTACAGAGAGCAGATGTTTAACTGGCCTAATCACCAGAGATCTAGATTTCTCTCTTAAATTTGTGTTACCAGGTTCGATTTTCTTCTCTTAGGTGTTGATGTAGCGAATTTAATTGAGATGGATAGATTTCTTAGCTTAATCTCAAAACTGTGATTTCTTTATCATCATCACCTTAAATGCTTTCAAACAGCTACTCTCGATGGTTTGAGGTGTAAGACTAAAATTTTCAAATCCTTGGACCAGATACGACCTCTTGAGTTGCGCTCTTTCATTCTACTGCCAAAATGGCGTCGTTGTTCCACTTTCCCCGGGGTAAATCTGAGCTATCCGATTGGTCAGGGGAAATCACCCAATTATTAGAAATGGCGTGTAGAAGCGACTCTACCCTAAATATGTGACACTATTTATTATTTTCTGTTTCTCATAAAATATAAAATTATGGGGTGGTCTGTGCTTCCTCTGTCTTGTAAGAATATAGTCTGTTTCCAAAGGAACAACTATGTACACGGCCACATATAGATCCCGGGGCTCCGCAAATGTATCCCGTAGGGAGACATTTGAGTACTATCAATAACAAAAATCCATCCCCAAAAATTTCTAAGTTCAAAAAACTTTTCAGAAAAATTTAAAGTTCAAAAATTTTTCTAAGTCCAAAAATATTTCCAAAAATTTTAATTTAATTCCTATACTGGGGTCCTATGTCTATATGAGGTCGCCTGCTATGTAAAAAAAAAAACTAGTAGTGGACATCAACTTCAAAAAGTGTAACTTATTCATCACATCATAATATTTTTCACCAAATTTACAAATTGGCAACACTGCCCAACAAAATCTGCAAAACACTCATAAGGTCATCACTAAAAAAATGTGACGAGTGGCAACACTGGGGAATGAACAATAAACTATCTTATTTGCAGAACTTGGCTGGATTATCATAATCTATTACATTTCATTCAAAAATATAGTTGATTACATTCTCTTGGATGTGGTAGGGGTGTTATCTCTTTTCTGTACTGTTATTTGCTCCATAATAAAAGCCTGGCGTACTTATTTATTCTATTTCCCAAGTACTCTGCAATATTCCAAGAAATGTCCAAAATCTCTAATTCCTATGGTAATGGCAATCCACTTTCATAGAATAGCCAATGTTTTCATGGGTACTCATCATCTTCTTCTTCTTTTTTTTTTTCTAGTGAATGAGCCACTTGCTCATTATTACATGTAGAAAATATCTCTAAACATAATATGCATATTTATCAGACGATAATACAACCAGCATCATTTTTATAAGTAATCATTTTTCACAATAAAAGCATTAAAACCTCATGGCTTATCCTTATTTATTTATCTGAATGTTTCCTTGTTATTGACATTTTCCAAATGGTAAGTGTATAAATTCGTTCTAAGTCCGTCACTGTAGAAAATGTTCTATATTACATTTTTTTTCTTCTTCCAAATATGTGATGTTTGTCTCCAATATCCGTACGTCTGGTGGTGATCCTGTCCATTAGTCAGTTATTTCTAATCATTCCTTCTTTTCTGTTAACACAGTATTTTTTTTCTGTGAACTCTGTCCTAGAAATATTATTTTATATATATATTTATTCTTCAAAGATCTTCTTTGACTTCCCATACATCAATTTTCAAACATCACATTATTCAGCAACCAACAGACGAATGTGTTACTATCATATTATGAAATATAAGGGAAAAGAAAAATATAGTTTCCAAATCATCATGAATTTTCTACATTGGGTTCCGTATTACTTTATTTTCTCTTTTAAGACAACTGCTTATACTCTTGACAATATGTATCCATGTTGTCACTCTCGAGGCATCCTTGTATACAATTTATATTTGTCTCCTTTTTTTTTTTTCATAACACCAATGTATCATTTATGGTGTTCCAATATCATTGTGTCTATTCTAGTCCTCCTGTTATCTTAAGAATTTATCCTTAGTAACTCCCTATGTACCTTATCTAGCAATACGTTTATGCAAAACACATCAAACAATTATTTATGGAACTATCAACTGAGATGTAAGAACTTTTGACAATATGAGATGAAAAAAAATTTTGGGGTCATCACTCAAAAAAAAAATGTGACACAGAAAGGAATAAAATAATCAATTGATCGTGAGGAATCTACAATATTCTCGTAAGACAAGGTTCCTGGCACTCTGACTACTATTTATCCATATTATTTCTGGTTATCCTTGCATACAGTGTACCATTTCCATTTTCTTTATAAGTCCAATTCCTCGCTCATGGTGCTCCAATATTTAAAATGTGGATCCTTCCTATTCCTCTTATTCTGTACTGGAAATATATCCTTATTAATTGTCCATGTACTATATCTGCGAATATTTATCATCAATATATCAACTAATCATTTATAGAACCATTAACATAAATGTCTAGACTTTACCAAAACATGAACAAAAACATGTCTTTTTACATATGTGCAAAATTTCGACACCAACTCTGCCTTCGCTGGTCGAGGGTTAGTCAGAGTTATGTGGTGCCTGTAACATCCGCTGACTACAGCCAGATGGGTGACTTATGGTACTTATAATTCAAAAATCTCATCCGTCAGTTATCTTAAGTGTGGGGCGGGGGTTTATTTCCTGGTGTCCTTGACAAAGTTTGTTGCATTTCCAATCTAGGTATTTTTTTTTTTTTTTTTTTTTTTTTTTTCATAATATCTCCATGATATATCTGTGACATGTCTGTCCTTGGGATAACGTTATTTTCTTATCCAATATCCTCGGGGTGAGCAAATCTCAGTGTGTCCACTTTCATCAATCATTTATTTATTTTCTCTCCTGTAATTCTGGGTATGTTATGAGTATAGTACATTGTCAATTTATTCCAACTATCTTACAACATTCTGTAATTCGTGATAAGGAATAGTCATTTGTTATACAACAATGTTCATATTACAAAGGCAATGAGCAAAAATCAAAGAGATATCTTCTCCAAAAATGCGGATGCATCTCTATTTCCTTTACCTCTGGGCGTAGCAATTATTCAGTCATTATTTTTTTCTCCATTATTTAATCTCCATTTTGTGTCCTTAGTACCTGTGGTTCCATGGGATTATCATAATCTATTTGTCTCTTGTCTACTGATAATCCTTCAATAATGACTTCAAATATGGTCCTCATATGTGCAACAATCATCTGCTCTGATTTGTTCCATGGTATTCATCAAATATTCTATTATATCCTTGTCTTATCTCGTAACCACGAAAGACTAAGATTATTCCTCCTCCAATGTTAATGTGGGGGATTTTGTGCATAAACATTACAACAAAATCTCAGCTGTGACAACATAAAGTTTCACCTTAATATAAAATGTCATCTTCATCATACATAACCTGTTGCTTCTTCATCTCATGTGTCATTAGTGGTTATCATGCGGTAATGGGGTATTTCATTTGCTAGGTCAGCATGTGCAAATGCTATTTCTTTAACATGGGCAAAAGGGCAATCATCAACAAATAGGTGCAATTTGTTCAATCTGGGGTTAGCATATACTAATTGCTCAAAGTATTCACAAGTCGGTGATTACTGTTATATTTGCACGAAGTGGAACAGGACAATCATGCGAAGCATACGTCAAATGTTAATACTCATTAGTTGTTGGGTACAGTTGTCTCTTATATTCCAGTGACTAAGGATCAACATTCCATATATTGTTGGAATATCAGGATCAAGTGGTGACCTTCTCCCAAGGGGATTCAGGTGGCATCACGGAGGTAATTTATATTACTTGTAAGCATCCCAGACTTTTTCATAAAATTCTTAGATAGCTATCCATCCAACACAAAGGCAGTCATATGTAACAATACAATATTGTGTTTCATCTTGGCTAACCTGTCGGTGGGTGGCATATAAAACATATAGGACTTATATAAAAAAAAAAACGGCATCTAAACATTTTCTTTTATGTATTTCTATTTTAACTTGAATCCACATATTCTTTTCTTTTACAGATTCCAAATTTTCTTTTGTTCCATTTCTAGGAATGTTTTCTCCGATTTTTTTTCATGTGATTTCTTTTTGTTTGTAGTCATGATACAAGTACATAAGATAAACATGCCATAAAAAATCGACATTCACTTTAAACACTATTGACTTCGCCACGAAGATCATATAGATCGAATAAATCTGATGGCTAACATTTGCCAAAAATCAAGGGATAACACAGCAATAGGGCTGCAAGTCAGAAACTACTCAAGTTAGGTTAGTGGTTACACAGCATTGTGCAATAGAAGTGAATCATCGTAGCCCCCAAATAATTTAAATATATAAAAAAGTGGTGCGTATCATTTGGCAGGACCGAAGACTACCCCCGTAGGTAATAAATGTACGTAAACATATACTAATGCTCTGAGGGATTGTTCATTTGCTGAAAATTACAACATGGGGTACTTTGATATCAACAAAATATTGTTGGAATATCAGGGATCAAGCTGGTGAATGGGGGTATGAGTGGATAGGGTGATTTATTTATTTTCTTCTTCATCTGCTAACCTAGGGCAGTCAATGTACAATATTGTCTTATCAATATAGTGTGTGAGGTGGAAAAACTTATAGCATCTTATAGTTAAAGATGTTGTAACTTTTATGTCTTTTCTGGAGTTGAAGAAATTCTTTTTTTCTTTTAGAGAGTCAAGGTTTTCTTTTTTTCCATTTCTTTTTTTTTTTTTTTTCATGTGAATTTCTTTTCTGTTTGTATCACAAGTAAAATGATAAAAATCAATTTGACAGTATTCTAATAGTACATCTGGGCTCTAAAATAGAATAATGTACAATAAGTTGAAAATCAAATCTCCTGATTAATACCTGATTGTAATTCCAAGGAGAATTAAATAAAAGATCACAGTGTCTAGAAACCTAGTGGAGAGGAAAAACTAAGTTAAAGATGTTTGGTAACAGTGGAGTGAAGAAAATTATGTGCAAGGTGGGATATGGAATCTCTTTAGAGATGTTTAAAATTCTTGACAGTACTAATAGGACATCTGGGTAATAATGTACATTTGAAAATAATTCCTGTGGCAGAAAAATAGCATAACCTACAAATACTAGTTTTGGGTTATATGAATTATGTGTCATAGTAGGAAACAGTTGATTGATCAAAGGGTGGCAGATATCAAGGTCGTTTAGGCATAATATAGATCAAAGAGTTTAATATTAGTATGAGGTAAGAAAAAAAAAACTACTGGTGTAAAGTGTCTGCATGAAAATGCTGGTGAATGGAGCGTGGAATATGATCAGTTACAAAAGTGGAGATGAATGTTACAACAGAATAGTGTGACACATGTGTTATAGGTAAAGTTGTGTAGCATTCTAAATATTAAGAAAATGTATGTAACTAAATAAGGGTGTCTGTAAACTCGTAACACCGTGTGTTATCAATTGTTTTAACATTTTTATTTCACAATTATGCTATCTAAAGAAAATCCTCCGTGGGCTGGTCTTGATTTCTTTCTGGGCATCAGTATTCTAAGGCTGGAAAAAATAACTTTCTCAGTGAGGCTTTGACATCTTAGTCTGTAAGCAAGTCATTTGAACTGTCAAAAACTGAAAATAGAGTACATGGGGAGAGTTAGTACATTGTTAAAAAGGTTTTTTCACATATGCGTTGACCGTGTTCGGATTTGCGAACACATAAAACACCTGGGCGTGTTTTTCAGAACAGCTTCGCTAGTTCCTTCACCATCTCTAACCTTGCAATGTCCCGACTGCTTAGGCGAGCATCATACTGAGTAGCAGTGGTGACGGGTGTGATAGGCGACGACACTGCATTTGCTGATTGTTGGGACACTGAGGACATTGACGAATGCGGTGATGGCTTAACATCATTTGATTGCGGTGATGGTTTCACTGTGGTTAGGGTTTGTATGGCTGGAACATCTGTTGGTTTTGAGGCAGGTATATGTTTCGCCTTGATTTTTCTTCTGACCTGGTTGTGCGGAACGTTAGCACTGGTTACAATGGGCACAGTAATTTGCACACTGTTGTTTTTGACTAGTTGAGATGAGGCTAACACTTCTCGGCTTGGTTTGGGAACATGATAGCGTTTCGCCTTGACTATTCGTCTGATCTCATTTTGTGGCAATTTCATGCATTTAATGACAGGAGATGATGCGTCTGATGAAGAAAAACAGGTACGTTTGCCAGCTGCTTGAATCTCCGGGGATGACGTACTAGCGAATGATGTATCAGTTGTGCAACTAGGACCAGGCGAATCTATACCAGAGTCTCTTTCATACTTGTTGGTTACTATCTCACCGTATGTTTGAACAGGGCAGATATTGGATATTTCGTCGGTGTGAAAACTTTGGTCTATTGGTTCTTGTGTGTCCATGTCAGAATCTGTGTCGTTAAAGGGGACCGAACATGTGGAGCGATAACAATATTTTGCCCTTCTAATGGGTCGGATGGATACTTCTGTAGAATTCTTCTCTTGTAGGGTAATCTTGCTTTCATCCCGATCTAACGTGCTGTTATAGTGTTCAAGAGTGCCATCATCCTGTTGAACCGTGTTTATTACTAAACAACGTATCTCATCTTGTTTGGCAGACAAGTTCACAGCAAATTTATCCTCTAGTAATTCATACACCAATTTGACCGTGAGAACGCTGAAATCACCCTTCCTCAAGATGTCATTTATTTCTTCCTGCAGCCTCTCTGTGCTCAGTGCAGTAACTGGGATAGCATTGAAGGATTTCTGTTGGGCGAACTGTTTTACTGGTGCTACGGGGTTGCAAACTTGACTTGGTGTGTCAGTGTCTGTCTGTGTTGCTGAAACTGCAGCTCTATTCTCTGTTTGTGTCGCGACAGAGGTCGTCTTTGGTTCATTCATAAATTCTTCTTGTTTGTGCACGATTCGGGTTAGTCTATTATGAGGGGGGGGGGGGGGGGTATGTAGCGTCGTGTTTACTTTCACCGAACTGACCTGTCTTCGCCATGGATGTAGTGGTTTTATAACAGCACGAAAACCTTCATCTGTGGTGACAATGCATGCCCTGTCAGATGCATGGAGATTCTTTATTCCGTAGGTCCTATGACTTTTGACATTGGTGAATAGGCTTCGGACTGCAATGCGGCAATCTCTTCTATTTAAACTCGTCCAGTGATTCTTAGCACGTCTGTTAAAATGATACAGCGTAGGCCTACTATCTGTGTCCTCGGTATGATGTGTTGGTAGACATGGGTATTGTAGGTTTCTTAAATTTTCGACAGAGTAACTTTCCGCATCCGCGTGTGTTGTTACTGCATTCCTCCTGATAGAGGTGTGGTTACAATACTTCATATCTGCCCCATGAATAATGGGATGTAAGCTCAAGGATTTACGTTTGGGATAACCTCCCGTCAGAAAACGATTTTTTTTTTTCCTTGTCAGAGTCAGAGGGGGGCGCGTGGGTTGGAGAAAAACTTGGGGAGGGGAACTGATGGGCAAAGCTCTGACACAGTGATGGCTCATGCTGCATAGGGTAACTTCCCGTCAGCAAATATTTCTTAGCCATGTCAATCGGTGGGCTGTAATGGTTGTGCATGCGTTTGCCGCTGTTGTTGTACTCTTGGTGTGGGTATTTCCTCCTTAGGTCCATCTTCGCTATTTTCTGTTTGACTTATAGTGGTGGGTTTTTGCTTTTTAAAGAGAAGTGGTCACGGCATCATTTTACCATACGTTTTCCACCGTGTTCTTTCCTTTAGTTTTCCACGTTTTATTTTAACGTTTTATTCTCATCCCTTCAGATTAGTCCTTTTTATGCCAATGGTCATAGGTATTCCTTGAGTTAAATGCTTTCCAACACAAGAATATTTTCTACTCTACATGGTTTGAGGTGTAAGACTATTTTTTTGCAAATTGACTCAAATCCTCGAACCTAGTTCTGCTGCGACTAGGGTTGGGAGCTCTATTCAAAATACATATTTAATGATTGTCACTACTTACGCCAGTAAGGAATATAAAACCACTCAATGTCCTGAAATACACATTTTATAATAAATGTTGAAGTTTGATTTCCTCAAACTAAGAAATATGTAGAGCTGGACCAGATACGACCTCTTGAGTTGCGCTCTTTCATTCTACTGCCAAATGGCGTCGTTGTTCCACTTTCCCCGGGGTAAATCTGAGCTATCCGATTGGTCAGGGGAAATCACCCAATTATTAGAAATGGCGTGTAGAAGCGACTCTACCCTAAATATGTGACACTATTTATTATTTTCTGTTTCTCATAAAATATAAAATTATGGGGTGGTCTGTGCTTCCTCTGTCTTGTAAGAATATAGTCTGTTTCCAAAGGAACAACTATGTACACGGCCACAATAGTCTATCTATCAATCTAAATTAAATATCAAGCAAAACTTGAAACTTTAATTCAAATAATTCAGCAAGTCTGTTGATATTTATGTATTTTACAATTTATTTACCTAACCCTGTTCTCTTTTGGTTAGGTAACTTAGGAGAACTCAAAGGTATTAACAGCTTCAAATAAATAAACATAGAAACTTAAAATTTATAAACCATAATCTTGTATTGAAGTTTCTATCGTCTTCCACACTGATGGATAATTTTAAATTTAATACAATGTAAATGAGTTTGACTGTGAGGATGGAGTGGATTTATATTGTCCTTAAATTCATCCTCCACTGAAATGTTATTAATATATTTATGTTTTCTTTTGTGGTGATATCTATTGTTGAACCCACTGATCAGTGGCTAGATAAGGCCACTTATCTTAAAATCCAGAACATCCCACTCTCTTCTGCCGTGGACGAACAACTCGGTGACTTGCCAGGCAGTGGAACAATGGTGGCTAGCTACATTGACATCACGAGCCTTTGCACCTCAAAGTCCAAAACGAGTTATAGGAATCAGATACTTTGGGTCCTTTGCAGGATACAACGTTTCAGGATAAAACGGTTGCAGGATAAAACCTGAAATTCAAATAATCAAAACCTCTGTATGGTCCAGTACTAATCTGCCTTTACACACAAAGGACATACATACAGCGTCAGACATTTTGCTCACATATGCACAGGACTATTTACCTTCACCACCCATCAATCAGTTCACTGCGACTAAAATTTCCTTATAATTCCTACGTTGATTCCTTAGTCCAAATACTCTTTCAAATGTATTATTAAACTTACAGTCGTATTCTTGACATCATTTTCAATAAACCTACACCTTTTACAACGCTGGCTTTCGCCTCTAAAACCAACACATGCTTTGCATTCCAGCAAGCAACACATTCGTCCTGGAATTTTTTTTAACACAGGCCTTTTTTACTTTCTAACACACGTGGATTAAATCACAGAAATAAAACATAAATATGTACATATACATATATATAGTCATTTTTACCCTCAGGCAAAACACACACAGGCTGTTAATGGCTTCTATGGTCTGCGCAACAGATGCTGTTGGCAAAGGTATAATACGATTACAGTTTACCGCTTCTTTCTAGGCAGCTGGTGGTTTTGAATTTGTTAGTGACGTCAAATGGCCAAAGGCAAGGTCTTTTAAAGTCACGCCTCCGGCGTATCGGATGACATGGGTGTAAAACGGAATAAAGGATCCCAAAATGAGACATAATTTTGCTCTCTGTTCAATGTTTAAAATCTAGTTTTTCAATTATATTCCTTATCTATGGGACGATTTTGGTCATATAAAAATGGAATTATACTGTGAATTATTTTGAATCGATCTATCTATAAATTATTTATTTTGCACAATGCATTTGAATGTATGCATGCTTTAACTAGCTAAGTTTGACTTATCCTGATGTAACACAACTCATTTATTCTATATTTCTATCTTATTATAATATTATTCGATAAAGTTACAACAATGATAATAAAGGTACGTTTTGATTGGTTATTGTAGTAGAGAGTTCCGTACCTAATGGCGTGCGGTATGATCAGATTTAGAAAACCGTGTTGTGAGACAGACTTAAATCACGACAACCATCAGCGGAAAACGGTGTGCAAACAATATTACGTTAGTAAGAGATAAGCAAGGAAATTTCATCACCACAGCACAGGGGCAGGAAACAACCTGGGCAGAGCACTTCAGAAAAACACTGAATAAGGAACCGCCAGAGATGCAGCTGAATGTTTCTGAGGCTGAAAATGATCTAGACGTAAATACAGACATTCCAATAAGGGAAGAAATAATCACAGCTATCAAAGGGTTAAAGTATGGAAGAGCTCCTGGTCACTGTGCCAAATTTGTCTCCAATACAGTTGCAGAATCGATTACTGCAATTCGACGGTGTCTCTAAAAATAGCGCGCAATCACGGAACGGCGAGCGAGGAGGGACCCAATGCCTAACAATATGGCTCCCTTGTTGTTAAAGTGATCTGTGTTTTAGTGCTAACTTCCGAATGATGGTATAACAACCAGGATGGATGAATAGCAAAAAGACTTATATGTTTAGATTCTAGAGGATTGCCTCTATATTCACATATTTGTATTATGGCTTGAATGGTTTTGGATCGGAGGATATCGTAAGTTGAATGCATATAATTGTGAGTTGATAGGGTCAGTGTGGCAGAGGATATTATGAAAATAGATTTCATACATTGTCGCATAGAGACATGTGATCAATAAATTTTCTATATTCTTTTCTTTTCTACCCGTGTCCTCTACTTTATTATCGCTCTGTTATCATTTTCCTGTTTGTTCGCATTCGTTCGTTTGCGACAAACAATTTACTTTCACATTCTGACTTTACCGTTTCTTTTTCTCATACTAGAACGCAGTAATTGCATAATCGTGTCAGTCCCCTGGATGTAAGCGTATAGTGTGAGATTCGTCTCGATAGACATGGAATGGCAGACATATCTGGCGCTCTACGGTTAAGTTTCTCGGTGTCAGGCCCGGCATTAGACAAAATAGTGTGAGAAATGTGTTCTCGAGAGACCTAATGGCAGACATTCGTCTGGTTTTTCCATGACACTCACGGCTCTACGGTCAGTCCTGGGCGTGAGGTATGAAGACGCACGTTTGGCATGTTATGGCCAGCGTCTGAGTTGGTGGGAAGTGTTAATAGAGAGAGATAGGAGAGGGGGAGACGGGGGGTGTTCTGAAATAGCGCGCATTTTTGGTCTGTTTAAGTTAAAACCAGAGTTTTAGATTTAATTCACTTAGTAACTTCGCAGTCAAGACGAGAACGACTTCGTTTGATTCCTAAGAATCTCTGTTGATAGTAGATGGCAATTAGTTGGTCGAAGTGGTTTAAGTTCTTAGTAGTTCTGTGTTGAGGTAAATATTATATTAGATATCTAGTATTATTTGTGAGTGATTTAAGGGATAAATCGCCTATTTCATTTTAACTAGTTTCTTTTGTGCAGAAGAAATTAATTTATAAGTTTGTTATATTCTCTAGCTGACGTGTTTCAGTGGAAAGCAGAATAAATTATAATTTCTAGCTTAAAACTCATGCAGCTATAAATAAATTTAATTTAACTGCTAAATACCTCTCGAGAATAATTTAAAACTAACTATAACTGCACTGATTCATCATTGAGTATTGACGAAATACCTATGTATTTCTAATTCATGATGACTGATTTTGTGAAGATATTTTATTTCACGGAAGTGTTAAATGATAAGACAAGCTCTACGCTTGCAGTTCATAATGTAAGTTATAACCGTAGTACATAGTATGTATAAGTATTTGATATGCTGTGTTTCTTTATTCAGTGAAAACTGGGGTGACCCAACTTTGCCAGCGTTTGAGTACACGAGAAATTTCTGTGAAGAACTAAAACATTTTCCTTAAAGACTTGGTGTATAATCTTTACAAGAACTTTAAAGGTTAAATGAAGTAACGGGTCCATCGAGCCTGATTTAACTCTTCCAGAGAAAAACCTCGAGTACATTTCAGCCCTTGTGGCAAGTAAAAACATTCCAAATCATTGACCTTCCGACATTTTGACGAACTGTGGGTGTGAACAATAATTATCTATTGAAAGAAGTTACCAACCGGTCATCTTCCTAAATAAGGGAAACCTCGTGATTCTGACAATGTGTGCCCGCTTAAACTAATTTTTACCTGAACGGAGTGAAGTGACACTAACTTAAATCTGTAAAGAAAACTATCGCACGAAGCGGACGCTCCCCGGATCCCGTGAATGAAACCACGATCTGCAGAGCTGGGAATCCGCTTCAGCAAAAGATAGACAGATTTAAACAGTGCGTCATACAGTGCGCCAGACGGCGAACACCAGCAAGCTATTAGGTAAGAACGTGAGCCAGGGTACCCTGATGAATGAATAGAGTGAAAGTAGACTGAGTGAGTTGTTTTTAATAACCATTTATTCACCCATTTTGTAATTCCATTTATGCAAATTGTTGCTAATGCAGGTATATTTTTCCTTAGGATAGAGCATACTACTATCAAAGTCTGTTCATACCTTTAAAGGGGAAAATCATTAGACTACCGCAGATGTATCCGTGTCTCGTTGGGGCTATCATCTCTTTTTCCTTCTAACAGGACTAGGCTATCCCTCGAGGGAAAAGATCATAACTGTGGGTCTATCATTCCTGTAGAAATTCCTTGACTTTATGACTATTTGTTTATGTTTGATGTAATTTTATATGTTGTGATGGAAGTTTATTTTGATCATTAAACTTCACAATTAAACTTAATCAGCGTGTTGGTCAGCTCGTTTCAAATATATCTATATAATCATTGTTATAGTTTTCCCACGTCTGTGTGACTAACTGTCGTAAATTGTGCGTGTGCACGTGAGTGGTAATATATATATATTAATATATGTAGTCAATAGACTGTCTGACTCCTCTAAATCTGTTGTAGAAGATAGGCTGAGAGAGAGAGAAGATTCTCGATTTTTTTCAGGGACAGCCTCTATTGATTTCTACCATCTCACTCGTGGAAACCTTTATCTATTATCATCTCTCACTGAACTATCACTTATTCTAAATCTATCCAGAAGGGACCAACCCAAGTCTTAATTCCCCTATCAAAAATCTACGACAGAATGGTGGCTCGTTCTCCGGGAATTGAACTCTTGTCCTGAGCAAATACGAATATCAACTCGTCTGCAGGATTTTTTTTCTTTATTCTGATATAGAGTAAGAGTGTGATGTCTTGCGAGTTTTTATATCTTTAAAAATAATTTATCCCCCAGACAATCGATCTGTTTATGGGCGTGCTGACCACTCAATTAATAATGGTTTTTCCACAGCATTTTGAGTAATATACACTTGAGTTACAGGTTAATTTTGTCGGAATATATGTTAATTATTTATTTTGTAATACTAAACGCTGGTAAAGTTTGTGACAGTCTAACAGTCACAGGGTTCTGAAGAAGTAGGTGTTTGAGCTAAGCTAAGGAGTGCGTTCAGACAATTACGTCCTGTTAATTGCCTCCCTTACCCTAACTGTCTTCAGGGGTAAACTTGTAGTGGACTTAAAAATTTAGGGGATTTTTTTTTCTTCCTTAGATAATTTTTGCAATAATTATTTTGTGTCCACTGTAGCAACTTATTTTTCAGTGAGTAATCTTACTACCATTTATTTGGCGTAGTCGTCTGCATTAGGTGGTTTTTTTGGCCGATTAATAGCAGCGATAGTTAGATACTATATCATAGGAGGAGGTATCCCAGGTTAAAGTATATCATCTTTTGTTTGGTATTTTCTCGCAAGTGGTAGGAACCAGTGTATCTTTTCTTACTTTCTTCTCCACTAAGTCTCAGTTACCTATTTGCGATGGCAGAGAGGGCGAAGCTTAGGTAGATCCTCAGACAGGAAGCAAAGGAAGAGGGATTACAAGGAGAAGAAGCGAAAGCGTTTGTCAACGTAGAACTTGACAGATATGATGCGGAGCAGAAGGAAAAAGCTGATTAGAGGAAAGCAACCGAAGCTAGAGAGCAGAGGAAGATGGATGAGGAAATGGAAATCCGCAGGGCGAACGAAAGAGAGGGGTGACAGAGGGAGGAAAGAGAGGTGAGACAGCATGAGGAAAGAGAAAATGAGCAACGACGACAGCATGAGTTGGCGCTCAAAGCTCTAGAGGTTCAAAGTCGTGGTACTGTTTCTACCTCCAGCAATGGTAAGTCTTCTCCTCATTTATCCGTAACTGATCCTTCTAGCACACAATCTACTCATCTCACTGCTATGTCTTTTCCGCTAGAATCTTTCCCTTGTCCTAATGAGAAGATTGACACGTATCTAGAAAAATTTGAGAAAATTGCAACTCTGTACGGTTTAGAGAGGTCGCGTTGGAATATGAAGCTTTCTCAGGCTTTGAAAAGTTCTGCGTGTGATGTTTACGCCAAACTGGAAAGCACCCAACAAGACTACTATGATGTGTTGAAGAAAGCGTTACTGGAGCGCTTTGCAATGAACGCTCGCAAATTTTTGCAACTCTCCCGCAACAGCAGAAAGGAGAACTGAAACTTTTCAGCAGTTCTCATCTCGTCTAAAGGGATATCTGACAAAGTGCCTAGAGCACTCGCAGCTCCCCTCTACCTATGAAGGTCTTGAGGAATTTGTTATAACAGAACAAATAAAGAACACTTTGTCTGCTGATACCCGGAGATTTCTAGCTGAGCAGGGTGCAAAAAAGCTTAAAGACATTTTGGAAAAGTCTGAGCGTTATCAAAATGCATTGGCCGAACTGCCGGCCACAAAACGTAAATGGACAGAAGAGCATTTTCGAAAGAATAATCTAGACCAATCTTCTCATGCTTCTAATCAGAATAACCACAGAGAAACTGGACCTCAAAACCTCCCTCCTGAAAAATCCAAGTTCTACAAAAACAAGTACTCCAACCACAGTAAACAATCTGATCAACCCGACCGTCCTTCATGGCACCGCAGCCAGCGAGGACAAGTTGACAAAAGGAAAACCCCTGCGCACGGGACTAATGATCAGGGCGAGCACACTGAGTCTAAACGCATCGGATGTTTGCTAACAGTCTCGCAAGGCGGAATTATTGACAGTGTTTCCCAACCTGAGGGAGAGAGACCCTCTACGCGAGGTACTGTTATATTGAACGGTTCTCAAACTTTTTGTTTATTTGACACGGGGCTTTCTTATGATTGCATTGTTGCCAGACACCTGGTTAAACCCGGTCAAGAGACAGGAGAGACCGTCAAACTTTGTGGAGTTTCTAAGAGTGATGCACCTACAGCGCTTCCCATAGCACTGGTGGAGATCCACTCTGATTTTTTCAGAGGTGTGATCAAAGCGGCTGTTATGGATGACCCCATCTACTCAGTCATACTTGGCGGTGGATACGTGTTTATTGGGAAACTGGAAGAGCCGATTGTGGCAGCAGTAACTACAAGAGGGCAAACCAAGAAGGAACGGGAGTCTACGCCTAATTTGTTACCTATGGAACTTAAAGAAGCGCAACAAAAGGACCCTACTTTGGCACCCTGCTTTAGGAAACTGCCCATGGCCAAGGAACCCAGACAGCACGGGAACATTTTTTTCTAAAGATGGCGTACTTTATCGGGGAACGGGCAAGCCTGAACAAGGTTACAACCAGCTCCTAGTACCGAAACAGTACAGAAGCCAAATCCTAGAAATGGGGCACTCTCTTCCCTTCAGCGGACATATGGGACAGAACGCCACAAACCAACGGATAACCACTCATTATTGGTGGCCAGGAGTAAACACTGATTATCAGGTATGTCAAATCCCTTGCCCAGTGCCAACGTGTACCACCCAAGCAACGGACACCCCCAGTTTCCATGGGTGAAATTCCAATAATGGGAACACTATTTGAACGGGTTGTGATCGACATTTTAGGACCCCTAGAAAGGACTAAAAGAAGGAACAGGTTCATCCTCACCTTAGTCGACACATGCACTTTATGGGCAGAAGCTATCCCGCTAACATGCGCAGATGCCCAGCATGTCGCAGAAGCCCTCGGGCAGATTTTCACTCGGTTGGGATTCCCTCAGCAAGTGTTGACGGATAACGGATCTCAATACCGAAACCTGTTGATGGATGAGATCGTTAAGATCTTGAGGAACCAACACATCTACATAAAGCCTTATACTCCGGCCGGAAATTGGCTCGTGGAACGTGTTAATGGAAACCTCAACATGATGTTAAGTAAACTGGCACAAGTGAAACCTGAAGATTGGGATCTTTGTATTCCTGCAGCTTTATTTAGCTACAGAGAATCTCCTCATACTTCCACAGGATTTCCGCCAGCAACGCTTTTATTCGGCAGACCCATTAAGGGCCCGCTTGAAGCCTTACTTAGGTCGCTGACAGACCAGAAGGCTGATGAGACAGTGGTCTCAGCAAGTAAATATGTGTCGGATTTAAAGGAAAGGTTGAAACTAGGATGGGATCTAGCAACGACCAACTTTAAGCGAGCACGCACAAAGCACGCTAACCGATACAGGAAAGTCGCGAAAGAAAGAGAACTGGAAGCAGGAGAGAAAGTTTTGGTGTTACTCCCCACTGGGAACAACAAACTGAGGATCGGATGGCAAGGGCCGTTTACCGTCATGAAAAAGATTTCCAAGGCTAACTACCAGAACTCTATTGAAGGAAAGGAGAAGGTTTTCCATTTAAATCTGTTAAAGAGATATTTGGAAAGACCGGTGCCGACCTCCGAAAATCTCCTGAAGATCGCCAAAATTGACGAAGATGACGATAGTGGCAGGGAAATTCCACTGCAATCACACGGAATCTTTCAAAAATGTCAAAAGCGGCGACGCTCTTTCAAGCGCGCATGGGAGACATTCCAGAGAAAGGAAACTTTGGGAGTAGACTGGAGTAGAAATTGGAGAGAGACGAAGGTGGGAGATGAGAGGGAAGAGGACAGACACGCTGAAGCTACGGATATAGGAAATTTATTTCCATAACGTAGACATTGAGGGCTTCCATATCTTAAAGGGGGACGTTCTGTCGCATAGAGATTTATGATCAATAAATTTTCTATATTCTTTTCTTTTCTACCCGTGTCCTCTACTTTATTATCGCTCTGTTATCCTTTTCCTGTTTGTTCGCATTTGTTCGTTTGCGACAAACAATTTACTTTCCCATTCTGACTTTACCGTTTCTTTTTCTCATACTAGAACGCAGTAATTGCATAATCGTGTCAGTCCCCTGGATGTGAGCGTATAGTGTGAGATTCGTCTCGATAGACATTGAATGGCAGACATATCTGGCGCTCTACGGTTAAGTTTCTCGGTGTCAGGCCCGGCATTAGACAAAATAGTGTGAGAAATGTGTTCTTGAGAGACCGAATGGCAGACATTCGTCTGGTTTTTCCATGACACTCACGACTCTATGGTCAGTCCTGGGCGTGAGGTGTGAAGACGCACGTTTGGCATATTATGGCCAGCGTCTGAGTTGGTGGGAAGTGTTAATAGAGAGAGATAGGAGAGGGGGAGTCGGGGGGGGTGTTCTGAAATACCGCGCATCCTTGGTCTGTTTAAGTTAAAACCAGAGTTTTAGATTTAATTCACTTAGTAACTCCGCAGTCAAGACGAGAACGACTTCGTTCGATTCCTAAGAATCTCAGTTGATAGTAGATGGCAATTAGTTGGTCGAAGTGGTTTAAGTTCTTAGTAGTTCTGTGTTGAGGTAAATATTATATTAGATATCTAGTATTATTTGTGAGTGGTTTAAGGGATAAATCGCCTATTTCATTTTAACTAGTTTCTTTTGTGCAGAAGAAATTAATTTATAAGTTTGTTATATTCTCTAGCTGACGTGTTTCAGTGGAAAGCAGAATAAATTATAATTTCTAACTTAAAACTCATGCAGCTATAAATAAATTTAATTTAACTGCTAAATACCTCTCGAGAATATTTTAAAACTAGCTATAACTGCGCTGATTCATCATTGAGTATTGACGAAATACCTATGTATTTCTAATTCATGATGACTGATTTTGTGAAGATATTTTATTTCACGGAAGTGTTAAATGATAAGACAAGCTCTACGCTTGCAGTTCATAATGTAAGTTATAACCGTAGTACATAGTATGTATAAGTATTTGATATGCTGTGTTTCTTTATTCAGTGAAAACTGGGGAGACCCAACTTTGCCAGCGTTTGAGTACACGAGAAATATCTGTGAAGAACTAAAACATTTTCCTTAAAGACTTGGTGTATAATCTTTACAAGAACTTTAAAGGTTAAATGAAGTAACGGGCCCATCGAGCCTGATTTAACAATTCCAGAGAAAAACCTCGAGTACATTTCAGCCCTTGTGGCAAGTAAAAACATTCCAAATCATTGACCTTCCGACATTTTGACGAACTGTGGGTGTGAACAATAATTATCTATTGAAAGAAGTTACCAACCGGTCATCTTCCTAAATAAGGGAAACCTCGTGATTCTGACAATGTGTGCCCGCTTAAACTAATTCTTACCTGAACGGAGTGAAGTGACACTAACTTAAATCTGTAAAGAAAACTATCGCACGAAGCGGACGCTCCCCGGACCCCGTGAATGAAACCACGATCTGCAGAGCTGGGAATCCGCTTCAGCAAAAGATAGACAGATTTAAACGGTGCGTCATACAGTGCGCCAGACGGCGAACACCAGCAAGCTATTAGGTAAGAACGTGAGCCAGGGTACCCTGATGAAAGAACCGAGTGAAAGTAGACTGAGTGAGTTTTTTTTTGATAACCATTTATTCACCCATTTTGTAATTCCATTTATGCAAATTGTTGCTAATGCAGGTATATTTTTCCTTAGGATAGAGCATACTACTATCAAAGTCTGTTCATACCTTTAAAGGGGAAAATCATTAGACTACCGCAGATGTATCCGTGACTCGTTGGGGCTATCATCTCTTTTTCCTTCTAACAGGACTGGGCTATCCCTCGAGGGAAAAGATCATAACTGTGGGTCTATCATTCCTGTAGAAATTCCTTGACTTTATGACTATTTGTATATGTTTGATGTAATTTTATATGTTGTGATGGAAGTTTATTTTGATCATTAAACTTCACAATTAAACTTAATCAGCGTGTTGGTCAGCTCGTTCCAAATATATCTATATAATCATTGTTATAGTTTTCCCACGTCTGTGTGACTAACTGTCGTAAATTGTGCGTGTGCACGTGAGTGGTAATATATATATATTAATATATGTAGTCAATAGACTGTCTGATTCCTCTAAATCTGTTGTAGAAGATATGCTGAGAGAGAGAGAGAAGATTCTCGATTTTTTTCAGAGACAGCCTCTATTGATTGTTACCATCTCACTCGTGGAAACCTATTTCTATTATCATCTCTCACTGAACTATCACTTATTCTAAATCTATCCAGAAGGGACCAACCCAAGTCTTAATTCCCCTATCAAAAATCTACGAAAAACATCTACATTTTTCTTCCACCTGTCTTTCACCGGCTTCCTTATGAGCCATGAAGGGTTTGTTAAAGTAAAACCTTCCTACACTCAGATATCTGTCTCTTTCTTAATTTAGCACGCCTATGTTATTTCTTTTCTTTATTTGCCTTAGGAATGTTTACCAACAGACCTATTTGTTAAACGCAGACCCCTTCACTTCTCTATATATGTCAAACTCTTAATTTGGCCACGCACATTTTCTTTTCTCTATGTCGTATAAACTACGAGGAATGTTTGCAATCAGACAGGTAGACGGAACGCGTAGAAAGGAGCGACTATTCAGAAAGTCGTACATTTGGCTCAGGGGAAGATAACCTAATGTAGTTGTAACGTATTTTTGGTAGGCAATGATCAGGGGAAATATAGTGAGTAGAAGGAGTAGATAATTTGGAACCAAGGGCAGATAATCACATTTACTTCCCCTGAATCCGTTCGTTTGGAAGGTAATTAAACACGGTGAGAATCGCAAGATCAAAGGACGGGCTTCGCTCGATTGCCAGAGTCTGCAAGCGGTAAAAGTGTGAATTTTTCCTCTGATTCGCGGATAGACCGAAGAAAAGCCCGAAATATGAGCGAAGGCGTTAAACGTAACAAGTCTGAGCGAAGCTCTGCAAATTTAATATATGTTCTCCAGCTTTTAAAATCCATTATTCAGTACCAGCAGAAGCCCTAGAGACTACTAGCTGCGATTTCTAGATTCAATATACCATTTAGAATTACTTAGTTTTTCGTTGGAGTAGTCCTAATTATGTGTTTGCGGTAATTATTATTTCACTAAGATTTTTCTGTGTAGAGTGATTTAGTGGTTAAGTCCGTCATTTTATTCACTAAGATTTTCCTGTGTACAGTGATTAAATTGTTAAGTCCGTCATTTTATTTCACTGGGAGTTTTGTGCAAAGTGACTAGCGAATTAATATAATCTATAGCTAAATTGTTCCGGCTGTAGCGTAAATCTAACTAACTGATATTAACCAGTAAGAGTTATTTTAATCGTCTAGTAAACGCACTATTCATTATGAGTACAGACGATTCATCTATACCTAAACACCAAGAAGACCAAAGTATTGACAACAGACAAAGTAAAGACCAAACCAGAAATTGAAATTGATAACGAAGAACTGGAAAGTGTTAATGAATTCGAATACTTAGGATCAATCATCAACAGCTCTGGCGACTGTGTGGTAGAAATTAAAAGAAGACTTGCAATTGCTTCACATAAACTAATACAGATGAAAAACCTATGGCAAGGCACAAGCAAAGAAACAAAGTTACAACTGATCAGAGCATGTATATTGCCAGTAGCAACATACGGCTGCGAGACTTGGACACTCAATGAAACAGTTGCAAAAAAGATTACATCGTTCGAAATGATATGCTACAGAAGGATGTTGAGAATACCCTGGACAGAAAAAAAGACCAACAGAGAAGTACTGCACTCACTAAACGTACAGGAACATTGGCTCCTAAATACCATCGCAATAAGGAAGCTGAAATTTTTCGGTCATATAAAAAGACATAATAGTCTGGAAAAAACAGTGATGGAAGGCATGGTCCCTGGAAAAAGGGGAAGGGGTCGACCTAGACGACGGTGGACCCAGGACATCACAGAGAGTCTGTACTTGTCTTTGGCTGATGCAGGTCGACTTGCCCAGAATCGTGATGCGTTCAGAGCAGCTGTAATGGAGACAACGTTCTGGAAAGAATACGTCACATGATGATGATTCATGATGAATAAAATTATAAATGACTAGCGCTTATTTCACGGAGACTTTTATTAAACGATTCAATATGAGATACACGTGTAGGCTAGTTCTATTTAAAGTTAAATAACCGAAGTGGATAAATATATTATATTTTACGCAGGTTAAGGTTAGGATTGAGAATACTATATTATGGTTAAATATTTGTATTTTTCTCCTTTACACAGTACGGGGTGTAGCGAGAGGTTCAGATGTTATTAAAATATATGATATCCCAGACAAAAAGATGTATCAAAGGATACCAGTATAGCGCCAGATAAGAGACTGGTCTTATAAGAAATACCCCCTTCTCTGAAAAGAGTAAGGGTGTATCGACAATCAAGGTAGGGTCAAGCTGAATAATCCTTCAAGTATGATGATTGTGAATGCTACTTAAGGTCTAAGTGCTACCTCTCCAGATCCCACCCTGAATAATGGTTATTATATTTATTTTTATTGTATTATGGCTAATTGTCTAGAGGATTAATTAATTTAATAGATATGTAATATACATACAAACAGAATCTAACTCAACTTGAATAATTAAGTAAGACTGAATGTAAATATTTACAATTTATTGATCCTATACTGTTTCTCTTTTCGGTTAGGAAAATGATAATAAAATTCAAATGCTTTTTACAAAATGGAAATAAATAAGTAAGGAATTTTCCTTTCCACACTAGTTAAATATATAAGTTGTATTTAAAATGTCAATTATGTTATTATATATTTATATACAGTTGTTAGTTTTACTGGACTGTAAAGTAGGTAGAAGTTCATTAAATCCTTCATTAGTCATCATGCAATTGTTTGTTTAATGAGTGTTTTAATTCTTAACAAAATGTTGGCCGACCAGTGGAATCCACCTGTTTTAGTTTCTTAACACAAATCCAGGCTGGGAACCAATCTGGTGGCCGACCTAAGTGGAGTCTCGTACCAAATAGTGAATTTTCCTTTCCACACTAGTTAAATCTTGTATTTAAAATGTTTGAAGTACACAGTTGTAGCCAGGACTGTAAAGTAGGTCTCCATTAGTCATCATGCTGGTGTTTTAATTCCAATCTGGTGACTCGCTCTATCATGTATAGTTTGAAGTACACAGTGCCAGGATCTCCAGGCTGGGAACCAATCTGGTGACTCGCTCTAAGTATATTGAGAACGTCTCGTACCAACAGAGGTCCTCAGTATTGAGTGTCTCGAAGACTGATAGTCATTTCAGGATAAAACCTGGAAAATACAAATAATCGCAATCCGTGTATAGTCCAGCACTATTTTATCCACCCACACACACAATGAACGTTACAAACAAACTCAGACAATGTGCTAACAGTTGCACATAACAATTTACTTCTTAATACCTAGAAAATCCCAGGGAATTATAATGGTAACTTAACACATCAAATCACGTAAATGCTAATTTTTATTACCACAATCAGAAATGAACAATCTCAACGGAATGCTAATAACACACTTTCACAATGGTTCTAGAATAACGAGCTAGATTATCCAAAAGAATCTGAGCGACAACTGATAATGTTTAGAGGAAGACGCGGTTTATTGTCGTAGATTTCGATAGGTGATTAAGAACAATGTTAGGTCCCTTCTGAATAGAACTACAAAGGTGATGACTCAGTGCGAGATAAGGTAAACAGATAGATTTCACGAGTGAGTTGGTGGAAAAAAGGTAAAGTCTGTCCCTGGATTTGAGAAAAACTTCTCTAGCCCAGCCTATCTGTTACGACTAAAATTATTGTTCTTCCGACAGTTCCCTTCCTATTTATTAATATATATATATCCACCACTCACATACACACACAGATAAGTGACGACAGTTAGACGCACAAACGTGAAAACTATACTAATGGAATGTGGATGTTGGGACAAGCTGACGAACACAGTAAATACAGTTTATGTAAATTTTATTTACCATAAATAAAACTTCACAACATATATATTTATCTTATATCGAATATAAAAAAAACATCATAGGGGTACAGAATTAATAAAGAAATAGACCCAAAAAGTACTATCTCCTCCTGTTGATACAAGATCCCACAAAGAGAAGTTAATTAACCCCCAAAAAAGGTCAAAAGGTTAGCACTATGGTATAGACTTTGACAATACTGTAAAGAACAGAGTATTTACGTTATTCTAATTCTGAAATTGAGCAGTATTATACAGTAAGAAACATACAAAGTGAGTACTTGAATTATACAATAAAAGAGTTACTCATTCCTGCTTTCTATCTTTCCTTACAACTGTGGAACATTCATTTGTTCTTACCTAATACTTGATTGGCAACTTCTGGAACAATCTTTAAGACACACGCACACAGCAAATCCAGTGTTATTTTGGCAAAGAAAACTCCAGCTCCCCAAAGACAGATTAAATCCACTTCTCCGGGGAACGTTCACTTTGTTACTTGTATTTAGGATGTCTGTTTATGTCACATTAATTAGTCCAGGTAAGAAATTTAACGGTGCTCACAGTGTCAGTAGTTTGAGATTTCCAGTACATAGGAATGTCAGGTCGGTAACTTCTCTCAGTATAAAAATTCATCGTCACACCACAAATGGTCAAACGTCGGGAAATGTTAATGTTGGTTATGTCGCCACAACGGGCTGAATGTAAAATGAAATTGGAAAAAAAAACCTGGATTTATAGGCCCGGTTACAAAGTCATTCTTAATGTTCTTTGGGTTGGTACTCTGTCTCTTTCTGGGTGTAAAGACAAAGCCAGACAGGTTTTACCTTGAAGATCTAGATACTAAGGAAAAAAATGTTCTTTATATGGTTATTCTCAGATTTATATGGAAGCCGCTGGTAAGGTTTTTGGGTTTGACCCAGTACTGTGTATAGGAAGAAAAAAGTACAAAATACTTAACCACCATATAGTATTCTCAATCCTATCCTCACACGCGTAAAATATAATATATTTATCCACTTCGGTTATTTAACTTAAGTTGAAACTAGAAGCCTAGAGCTTATATGATCGTTTAAAAACTCCCGTGAAGTAAATTCTAGTCATTTACAAAATTAATCATCATGAATTAGAAATAAATATATATTTCGTCAATACTCATAATGAACAGTGCATTTACTAGTCGATTAAATATCTTTTACTGGTTAAATTAGTTAGTTAGACTAACGCTACAGCCGGAACAATTTAGCTAAAGATTATATTTAGTTCGCTAGTAAATTAACACACAATGAAATCCTAGTGGAATATAATGATGGACTTAGCCATTAAATCACTCAAACTTCTATTATAATATTTTCTGCAAACACAGAAATTGAACTACTCCAAATCGAAAATACTCAGAAATCCACTATAACAATGGTTTAGAAAATCGAAGCTAGTAGGTTCTGGAAAAATCTGTGGGTACTGAATAATGGATTTTAAAATCTGGAGAATATATATTAAATTTGCAGAACTTCGCTCAGACTTGTTACTTTTGACGCCTTCGCTCAGATTTCGGGCTTTTCTTCGGTCGATCTGCGAATCAGAGGAAAAATTCACACTTTTACCGCTTGCAGACTTTGGCAATCGAGCGAAACCCTTCCTTTGATCTTGCGATTCTTACCGTGTTTAATTACCTTCCAAACGAACTGATTCAGGGGGAGTAACTGTGATTATCTGCCCTTGGTTTCAGATTAAGTCCCCCTGACCAATATCTATCGAAAAATACGTTTCAACTTATCGCCGCCTTGGCGCTATCGGTTCTCGTTAACGTTCTAATGAGTAGTTAAAATATATGCTGATCGTGAACTATGAATGAGCATAAATGCAGGAAACGATAACATCATTGCACTTTAAGAAACACCACTACAATATGTAGAGTCATTCATAGACGTTGGCAGCAATATAGACACATTGTTGGTGAGACAGACCATGATTTCAAATTAAGAATACAAAAGACAGGAGCAGCTGTTATTGTATTTGGAAATATATGGAGATCAAAAGAAATCAAGTCCAACATAAAAGTTAGAATCTTCAATTCAAAAGTCAAGTCAGTCCTAGTGTACGGCTCTGAAACACAGAGGGCAGCAAAAACCACAGCCAAAAAAGGTACGGACTTTCATAAATGGGTGCTTGCGTAAAATAGTTTGACAGAACATAATTTATTCCATTATTCATTTTTCTGCCCATCTTTTTGGTCTATCTTCCTCTTCGGTCATTATTTGCCGAGATTATCTTCTCTTGGGGTGTACACTCACCGAAATAACACTACCTTTCAGTGCTTGGCACAAGCCTGGCGTGTTTATCTTTTTTAATACTGAAAAGTCCGCGAACCGCGGCGGTTACCAAAGAGCAAGGGGATTACAAAACCTGGATACTTGAAACAAACCTGGTTCCATTCAGCTTGGTAGACGAGACAAGCAAATGTTGTCGAATTAGAAAGGAATGAGGGCTTAAGATAACTGTATGCTTTTGTTTGAATGGCCTGACAAAATTGCCGATCCTTAAGTCTGATTATGTCAAAATGGACCTAGACATATCAAGTAATTATTTCCAGGGAGGTAAGTAATTAGCGACAATACTCATTAATTTCAAAGAACGACCCTTCCACCTAATTCAAGATGTGCAGATGTAATGTACAAAATAAGACACCCTACACCGGTGATTGGTTTAAAGAAAAAAAAAACTGACTGAAACCGAAATTAAATTTCGTGGCGGCGAAATTTTTGGCAATAAGTCTCGAAGTGTCTTAAGATTCGGCACTGATTCATTCCTCATCAAGACACTATATAGGAGATAGAAGATTTTTCTAGGACGTGATAATATTAATAAGTAACTTGTAAATTGTAAAAAGTATAAAACTGTTATCACAATAGTTATATCACAATTCCAGGAAATCTTCCCCATTTATTAAAGCTGGGAATTGTAGAATAGAAGCCATCATTAGCTCACCTGGGAAGACTGCACCGATTCGGCTGCAATAAAAAGCTATCGACCAGTCTGTGCAAAGAGCGTCTGAATACCTACTCGTAACGAATGAGTAAGTATTAAATGTATTTTTTCCTTATTCTTATATGTGTCTTTACATGTATGAAATTGTTTACTTATGTAAAGTCGTGTATGAGGCGGGGAATCTCATCATGAAAAATAAATTGAAGCGTTAGCCACCAGACTGATGTTATTGTTTTTGTTCTTCAGAATCGACATCATTGCACTCCGGGCAAACTCTTAGGTGCTCAGTCTCCTTCAGTAAATGACAAAGTGTATGAATGGTAACAGTTCTTGTTGCGCGCTGATTGTTCATACGCCGGATACATCCCCTCATACGTTCATTCCTGTCAGTCCCACGCCTAATGCCAAACTCCAGCGATCTCAAATGATTCATTTGCACGCTATCGCGCTCCTAACATGCAATGTGTTAACGCTAGGAAATCTAGAATAGCAATTATCATTTGCTCACCTGGGAAGACTGCAGAGGAGGGGCTGGACTTAGGAAAATGAATAGGAGCGGTCGGACAGCGGACGACGTTATAGAGGATAGGAATGATAAGGAACGGTGGCGGACCGGTTGTGTTCTGCCACTGTAGAAATATCCCAATATACCAAAAAAATAAACTGTAGGTTGGCAATGAACGGGTTTATAGCCAGAGACTTTAATGGTTTTGTACTTCTTCAATGTTGTCATGTGTTGCTACTAATAAGGTATTCTTAATTGGATACGCAGTGTATAGTGGTCTTGGGCCCCTGGCGGATGGAGCAACTCTGCGTGCTTTTTACATCAGCGACGGTCCCTCCCTTGTAGTACGGGGTGGAGCAACAGGGGGGGTGGGATGATATGGGTGCCCCCCGGTTATACCTGTACTCATTGGTTTTTCTGTTATGGACACAACCATCCCCCCTTATATGTGTTGGGTCTCTTCGAAATCATTCGTCTGCCGGGCATTATTGTGGGTGTTGTTCTCGCTTGGATTCCCGTTACTGGTGAAGGAATCTGGATCGCGGGTACGATGGTAACAAAACCACAAACAAAGAACCAACAGTTCAGTAGGATTTGTTCTTTTTAATAGGAACCACTTGTAGGAAAGTACTAATTGTAAGATTGAGTGAATTATGCAGATGGGTTTCATGGATTAATAAATATAAGGGATGGGTTGCGCGTAGTGCGAGAAGAAAGTAACTACCACACACCAACAAAATTCGTTTGAGATTACGGATAATGGATGTTAGGAGGTTTGTAGTAAGAACGTAGTTTTTTGGTATGATGATGAAAGGGTGCGGCTGGGTTTACTTTTTATATTTTTTTAGTACCTTAGGGCTAATACGGCGAGTTTTCCATGGTAGGATTTACCCAGGCGAATGACTTTTATTGCGGGGGGGAGTAGCGTGACTCGGGTGGGGATAGGGACAACCCTCACGTATACAAAAAAGAACACTAAGGCGAGGACTCGTTGTCAATGTGAACCGTGTGTTCGTGATTGTGTTGCTACGATGAATGTGTGTTTGAGTGTGTGTCAGTGTGTGTAGCTGTGTTGTCGTGCTCCGAAACGTGTGCATGTCGTGTTGTGAAGCCGATGGCTGGGGCTTTGCCTTAGCTATCGTCTTGAATTGTGAAGAGTTGTCACCGGACACTGGAATCGGAACTAACCAACACCGGGGTGTCAATAATATATGTTAAAGTCTTGTTGATAGGGTCCATGGGGGAGTTAGGACAATGTAGGAGGGGGCGCAGTACGGAGGCCCAGGGTGCGCCAGGGATCCACCAAAGACCTTGCAAGGGTTTGTATCTCGTACCAGAACCGGCAAGGATGACGCATATGCAGGGTAATTTTCTTTGTTATGTGTCGGATTTAACCATGTGCCTAACCCAGGGACGGAAAGACACTAAGCGTAGTAAATTTGGTCCTTGTCTCCACCCCCGCTCCCACTGTTCGTGAAGAGATGGGGGCCGGGGGAACCTCTCGTGGGTGATCTACCGAATAAATTACCTCTGTACAAACCCGGACGTGTAGAAGAAAAGTTTATGCTGAGCAGATCATTTAGAAGAAGCTGGTGTTCTTTGCTCTAACCGGACCACCCTATCTGTGCATTTGTGGAGGTAGAGTCTGGGAGCGCATATATAGGAGTGGTAGATATTCATAATCCACGGGACTCGAACAGGGGTACACGTCTGTTTCCTAGGACCCCCCCCAACGGGAACAGCGAAGGGTATTTAATATCTTCATGGTTTGTCCCGTGGACTGGCACACCGTCCCCGCATGATCCAAATACAGCATGGAGATTAGAACCATCTGGCCCGGAACAACCGAATACGGCGTTATTGCCGGGACATATGTTTGCGGCCGTCTCAGCCAAACTCCGTGGGTACACATTAAAATTGCGCGATAAGCACATTCGGGCCCCCGTTTCGCCAGTGGTATTAACACGGGAGAGCACCGTTGGCCAGGTTCGGCTGCGTACTTCGGCGACAGCGTCTTGGCGGGGAGTTTTAGCAATACAACCACCCCAATAACCACCCACCAACGTGGGGGATATATGGGAAAAGTTCAGCGCTACTAAGGTTAGGTGGTCTCTGACGCCTAAAACGCGAGTTGCGGAGTCTTAGGCCACGGTTGGTAAATCTCGAGTTCCCAATGACCTACCACCACTGGAGAATAGTAGAAGGTACATTCAATAGACCCCCCCAGCCCCGAGGCTTGGCTGTTGTTTTACACGACCAATATTTTGTTTCGTCTTAGCTCAGATGTATATTTACGATGGTGTTGGTTTTAACCATCAATGTTTTTCCCTTTCGGCAATCTCCAGACGTCACCACGCCGTCCCGGCAGTGGGATCGCAGGATCCTCCCTAATAGAAACGCATCTAGCGAGGAGAACGAGGAGGACAATGAGACCCCCCCCCCCCATCCCCCCCCCCCCCCCCACCCCCCCCCCCCCCCCACCCCCCCTCCCCCCCTCCCCCCCAGTAACTGTGCACCAACCGTCCGCAAACACAGCCCACCTACATAACCGCCGGCAATACAACTTAATCTAAACCCTATGATATATCATAAGTTGGCAAGGCAACACCCCTCGTCCCAAGACGCTGTCGGTATTAGCGCCATCGCTTCGCCCCCCCTAAAAACCCCAGGCCCCCCCATTACCCCAACCACACCCCCCCCTCGCTCCCCCACCCCCCCCTTTTGAGTAGTGATGATCGCACTGTATTTGGTACCTCCCCCATGTTTACTCACAGATCGAGATCCACCATTGGCTCACCGATTGCTACATCCTGATCTCGCTGTTTGGCGTTCCCGTGTATCCTTATTCGCTCGGAACTCATCCCTCCCCCCCCAGCTCCAGTGTGTATCTGCTCATCAGTTTTACTCTGGGGGAAATAATTATAAATGGTGTATAGCGCTCGGAATAATAAGGTCAACGAATTTCGGATGGTCCCGGAAAAGATTATGACGTTTTTTCGGTCAGTGAAGCGCCCACACCAGTCTTTCTAATAAACTTTAGGCCCGACATCATAAAGAGTAGGAAGAAAGCCCCAGGAGCCTAAAAGAGCACAACGGGGCAATGTGAGCTCCCGGATGCCAGAGGAAAGCCGACCTATTGTCACATTGTGTGAGACGACTATATGGGAGAGCGACTTCCCCCCCACTAGCGGTCCTCCCATGGGTGCGTCCCCGAGTGTCAACATCGAAGCGCCGAGAAGGAGGGGTGCAAATGATGGGCAGAACATGGCTTCGCCCGCCATCACGTATAGTCGGCCCACACAATCAACATTTAACATCGCTGGGTCGGGGAAGGTCGCATTTGGTCGTCATATAACGGCGCCATGTCTCCAATTGTTATCCTCCAGTTAGCATTATATATAACCATCACACAGGTATGAGTATCTACCCTGACGGGGAAAATGAACTCGCGGTCCACGCAGTCATCCTTGTCATTGAATTAGAAGAGCGGATACGAGAGTGCACGCAGTCAACTAAGGGATTATGAATCAATGATGTACCGGAACTGCGAATCATAAGCATCGCTGTAACCACCCTTTGGGGACGCGCTAGGGTCAAGCACATAACGTACAAATAAAAGCCCCAACAAGCACTACGGACACATCATTTATTATTATATTGAGGGTGGCTAAGATAGTGACTTTGTATGAGGTCATATGTCGTGACAACAATTTCTCCAAACCAATCTAAGGATGTGCCAATTTATGTGCCTTCTCAGACTCAAGGTAGAACAGTCTCTAAATGGTAAGACGGCCGGCCTAGGGGACTAGGGGGCTGCGAGGTGCGAAAGGAGAAGACTTAGAAATATAGTAGTCGAGTGTGACGAGCCTACGGGTGTTCACTTAGCTTTGGAGGGGTAGCCACAGGGTCCAAGATGTGGGTAGGGCAATCCGGCCCCCCACACCACACACTACCAGTCTACTCTATCTGGACCGGGAAATCCGGCCCTACCCCCCTGCTCCCTCACAGCGCCTCTTCTCAGAAAGCACACAACTCTGATATAATCTTTTGTGCTTGAGCTGTATTGAGAGGACTTCAAGATGTTGTTTAGGCTAAAAAAAATGCTGTTCGTGCCTTATTTTCCACAATAATGGTTCTAGAACTGAATGCTTAGAGTATTCAAAAGTTCTGAGTGACAACTGATAGCAGTTTTAAGAAAACACAGTTTATATATCATTATATTTTTCTGATTACAAGATAAAGGCTTATGGCCAGTCTTTCGTCGGCGTTTTCGACCGTCATCAAAGACTTATTACGTGTACCGGGGTTCTCGAAGTTTTTGCTTGCGACTCGACATCAAAGCTTATTCGGGGACTTTTGGATTTCTCTTCGTAGACTTCAAACGATTCTGTGTTTTTCACGTGCGGTCTGTCAGGTATCGTATGATTGACAGACAAGCTCGCGTGAGTAGACGTGGTAAACAAACCTGATTCGCTACCTGTTGTGACGGACAGGTCACGAAAGTTTGTACTCACTTCGTTTGCTTATGTTAAAAGAAAAGAGGCGGGACGAAAAAATACGCTTGTGTAAGTAAACACAGGCAGAAATTGCATGGTTTTGCTAGCAAATCATAGAGCGCTACGAGATTACAAAGACTGTCAGATTACTGTAGGCTCTTTTTCCATCATAAGTCACACTCACATATAACATATACTTGAGCATACGATTCTTCTGGAAATTATGTCAGACGAGAATCTAAATTACAGTTTTGGCAAACGAGTGTACCAACATTTTGGCTGTGAGTGCATGGTAAGGTAAAGGTAGCTGCATAGCAGAAGCTAACGTAGGGGAGTAAAGTGTTAGAGACTTCATTGTGCTAGGTCCAGCTTCGAGAGGTGGGGGTGACCAGTTCCGTTATTCCTTGCATTTGCCGTCCCTAACTCAAGCGCAAAGTTCGGTACTCATTTACAACTGGGTAGACTGGAGCGTGACGCCACCGTGTTTCGAACCGATACCTTTTGTCACGAGATTCCAGAGCACGGACCACTCTGCTAATCGGACACTCATGGTTAGCATGCAGAACTGCTCAAAACCAAAACGCAATGAATATGTCGATGCCATCTTTCATTAAAAAAAAAAAAACCTGGGTTTTCGTGTTTCTTTTCAATGTAATTAAAAGGAGAATGCAGGCGCATTAGAAGACAACCCAGATCTAAGATGGAAAATGTCTTCAGTCATTCCTGACATAGACATTTCTGAATTGCGGATGGAAAGCACACACTTCACATTAGAAATACATTATGTTTTTGGTTGGATACCGTCTTGCACTTTTACATTTCCCATTTTTTAAAATATGAGTAATTCAAAATGTCTTTGCTACATATTTGTAACGTTGAAAATATGCGATACTTAGATGTATGCAAATATTTTAAACTAGTTTGACTTAAATAAAACATCTTCATTACAATAAATTGTAATTTTTCACGAAGGTAAAGAGAAGGAAGGGTGTCGGATTGGCTAAGCGGTTAGAGCACTTTCCTCTCGCGGCATTAGTTACCGGGTAGCGTTACATTTCTGTCAACCCAGCTGTAAATGGGTACCTGACTTTGCTCATGAGTGAAGGAAGGCAAAGGCAGCGAGGAAGACTGGTAAACTCACCTCGTTAAAATAGATGGACCTAGTATGGTGAAGTCTGTATCATTTTACATCACTACGGCGGTATCTGCTGTGGGACCACCTTTTTAAAAAAAAAAAATATAGATTACAATATACATGTAAATAGGTCACACAGGGTACCTGAGCAAAACTGGTTGTGGGTGGAGTTATGACCTCGGGAATGGTTAGTACTAATAATTTAGAATGTTTTTCTCTTGCTTACTCTGTCTGGCTTTAACAGCACATTAAATGTTTGATTACCAGGGTTGTGGAGTCGGAGTCGTGGAGTTGGTCATTTTTAGTTTAGTCAGAGTCGTGGAGTTAGTCATTTTTAGTGGAGTCAGAGTCGTGGAGTTGGTCATTTTTAGTGGAGTTGGTCATTTTAGTGGAGTTGGTCATTTTTAGTGGAGTTGGTAATTTTTAGTGGAGTTGGTTATTTTTAGTGGAGTTGGTCAGTTTTAGTGGAGTCAGAGTCGTGGAATTGGTCATTTTTAGTGGAGTTGGTCATTTTTAGTGGAGTTGGTCATTTTTAGTGGAGTTGGTCATTTTTAGTGGAGTTGGTCATTTTTAGTGGAGTCAGAGTCGTGGAGTTGGTCATTTTTAGTGGAGTTGGTCATTTTTAGTGGAGTTGGTCATTTTTAGTGGAGTTGGTTATTTTTAGTGGAGTTCGTCATTTTTAGTGGAGTTGGTCATTTTTAGTGGAGTCAGAGTCGTGGAGTTGGTCATTTTTAGTGGAGTTGGTCATTTTTAGTGGAGTTGGTACCATTTTTAGTGGAGTTGGTCATTTTTAGTGGAGTTGGTCATTTTTAGTGGAGTTGGTCTTTTTTAGTGGAGTTGGTCATTTTTAGTGGAGTTGGTCATTTTTAGTGGAGTCAGAGTCGTGGAGTTGGTCTTTTTTAGTGGAGTTGGTCATTTTTAGTGGAGTTGGTCATTTTTAGTGGAGTCAGAGTCGAAATGTCCCGACTCCGAATTTTACTAGAATTAGGTCAAGGCAGATTCACGGTTAATCCATGCAAGGGAGGGTAGGTGAGCACTTGAACAATTTGAAATAATATTTTAAAATAGTAGAACTCCTAAAACCACTTTCATGTTAAAGTACATCCGTTTTTACACAATTTAGGAAAATTTCAGTTGCTTCTGATCATAAATAAAGTTTTTATCACAACTGGAAAATTGTTGGCACATTTAGAAAAAGCACACAAGAAATAAAAATAAACTATATACACAGTCAATTTTCCTGTCATTGTTAAAATGAAACTATTTTAGCCGCATGGGTTTGGCAAAGCAGTCATTTGTGTACATGTGTGGATGATTTGTTATTTAATATTACTGTATGAATAATGTTATGCCTTATTACTAGTTAAATAAGAACAGTAATCGCAGTCAGACTTCTAAAATGTCCGGAGTCGAACTCCCCAACCCTGTTAAATACATTTCAGACGATATTAACAAACAAGAGACACAGAAAGACTAGCACTTCTATTCCCTCGCACATGTCATATTAGAGATTACTAGTATGAAGTTGTGCGTGTGTTCATCATGCAAAACATGATGCTCATAAACAACCGCTGTAAGAGAACGTGAATGCTTGGGTGTAGTATCCCTGCAAGGAGACTCTTGAGGGAGCGAAAAAGAACATCATGATGATGATAGATGTAAATAAATACTAGACAAACATAAAGGTGTGTTTTCAGGCACTCGTAAGAAATAAAGAAGTAGAACACTAGACAACAGAAAAACAAGAGACATGAGTGGCTTTCCCAGGATTCGAACCCTGGCCCTTCCGTGCGACAACCCCGCCTAGCTATGCAAGCGAATCGCACTATCCTCAGTGCCATCTAGGCATCACCAAAAAAATGATGCTTCGGCGACGGGTCATTAGTGCGAACCGCAAGACATAACACCGGAAATTTACCATGGGCAGTGCATAGCTTACGAGTGCCTGAAAACATACCTTAATGTTTGTCTAATATTTATTTACTGTTTACAAGCCTCGGGTTTCCATTCCTGATGATAGATGTAGTTGCGTGTATAGCGAACACTAAAGAAAACTATCTACGTACATTCATAAATGCCCAGGCACAAAACTTGCCTTAAAGTGGTTGCTATTTATAAAGTTATATTTATATATTTTTTATGCATACAGTGTTTCCTTGGAGCCTTATCATCACAAAGGGATGGAGTAGATTTCCACTATTTTTTCAGTACGACGTCTATCAATTATTATTATTTTTATATTATTCATCTTTCTAGTAATGTCCCAACATTTCTGTATAAATGTCTCTCCATAATTGTGCTATCTATGATAAATGTTATTGGCGTAACTGTGATTTCAAGTCATTTTTCCCGTTTACCTCCACACTTATCTTCAAATATGTAGTCTTGATACCTACTAAGAAATTTTAAGTATTCATCTAGTGCTCTTCTTTGCGGAAGATAAGACAACTTTGATTAGTTTTTCTGGTATAACTTACGTAATCATTTGTGTGTGTGTGTGTGTGTGTGTGTGTGTGTGTGTGTGTGTGTGTGTGCGCGCGCGCACGCACACCCTGGATCTTACCAGAAGAGTAGAATCTTTTTGTTGAAGTCTGAGATATATATATATATATATATATATATATATATATATATATATATATATATATATATATATATATATATATTTTTAATTTTTTTTAACTGATAAAAATCATTAAACTAAATAATAGTTTTATTTAAAATGTGCCCTACTTCAGAGAATCTTGATGTCATACAAGAGATAATGCACAATCTTACTAAACAGTACCAAGAAGAGATGAAGTGATAATTTTCCGACTTAGAACCAGCCATTGGAGACTCAGATACCATCTTTTGAACAAACTGACAATCAGACAGACAGACATGTGCCCATGTAGGGAGGACAAAGAAACAAACAAACAAACAAACAGACAAACAAATGCTCCAAAATTGTCGGCTCCATGAGCGGAGCAGGGTGGCAGCGTCGCCTTGTCCAGCCCCGATGAGGGAGAAGCGTAAGGTAACGACAGGAGCCTGAGACGGACAGCCAGCTTTATAAGAGTGATAGGTGTGGTTATTTGAGAGCAACCGAATGAGAGGTACAAGAAGAAGAAGATAAGAGACAATACCCAAATCTGCTTGTAGAAACATTTCAAGACGTCGATACAACACCAGCTGGAAATGAAGAAGACACACATTGAAGATACCCGCTGATGGCTTTACTAGGCAGTCTTTTCTCTGGAATCCTCAGTGCAAGAGAAGTAGAAGAAGACCAAAGAACACATGGAGAAGAGAACTGGTGACAGACATGAAGAGGATGAATAAGACATGGAAACACCTCAAGATGATGGCACGGAACAGGAAAAAAAGGATCACGTGACACGCCCATTGAGGTATATTGAGAACATGGTGTTAGGCTCATATTTTCTTGACCATCGGCACCGTTGTTTCTTTAAAAGCTTTATTATTAAGAAAGTTATAGTCACACATGCCGCACGGGATATGACAAAAATGTATAAGTTATTTCAGTCATGCTCGGTTTCTGTTAACCTAAAAATAAACTGAATCAAAAGATTGACTGCTGAGGTAAGGTGTGAACATTTTGTTTCTGGTTTTATTGATGTGTTTCTTGCTTGTGGCGAGATAGCACCCTTCAACCTAGACCGAAATCTGCTGTTTATATAAGAACGCAATTACCATCCAAAATAAGTGAACTCTTATCATCTCAAGATGCTGTGTTAATAAATACCAATCCCTGAAAAGGACCTCTAGTTTCTACCAGCTAATAAACTTTGAAGCCATGAAGATCATAGTCAAGAAAAACGACAGGGCCAGATTAAGCCAAGAAGGGCCTCTAGGCTTTTTGCTGTTTCGGCCCCCTTCACCTAATAGGCAATAATTTAAAATTTTTTTTCAAACCCCGTAGCATAGTGATGGTGTATACTAATATTATTAATAGACTGATATGTTAATTTGTAACCTCTTTTATTAGTAATTACTTTCTATTAATTACTATTAGTATTATTTTTATTAATTTTAAGGTAAACACAAGAAACACATTTAATTGAAAAATCTATGCATTATTTTTAACGTATGCACGCGGCTCCAAGAGTTTCGGACCCCTAGGCTTCAGCTTACTTAGCCTAATGGATAATCCGGCCCTGGGAAAGGACTGCTAGCACTTGTAACGTTGATAAATACAGGCCTTAAAAAAGGACCACTAGTTTCTACCAGCCAGCAAGATGAAGCCTTGAGAAGGGCTAGTCATGAAAGGGGCTGCTATCTAGACCGATGATGCGTCTCACCCGGATCGCGTGAAATGCGGAGGAAAAAAAGTGTGCCATGAGAGAATGTGCTTGAATATGAAATGGCAACGGTAAAATCATTTTGTTTTAAAGCAATGACACATTGTTGTAATGTACCCTGTTCTATGTTGCCTTTACGCCTAGACAATACTATTTAATGTCGTTGTGTGTTATCTTTACTACTGTATTTTAATAAACCTGACACATTAATTGTTAGGTGGTAGCCACGTGGAATAAAAGCATCTTCTATCCCAAGAAACTTGCTGCCTGACTTGGCTATAGCGTATCGCCATGAACTTCCTGCTTTCAAAGCAGTAAGTATTTACTCATTGTTTTTTTCCACATGTGAACGTCTTCTTCAAGTACCATGTCTAGTGGCGTAGGAGATCATGTCTCTCCACAACTTCTTGTCTCCAGTACAATTTATCAATTCTGTTGTTGACTTATTTCCACGCCATGATGTCAAACTGTCCAGTACTATCTTTCCATGCCATGATGTCAAACTGTCCAGTACTATCTTTCCATGCCATGACGTCAAACTGTCCAGTACTATCTTTCCATGCCATGATGTCAAACTGTCCAGTATTTGCTCTTTTTTTGGTCTTCCTTTATCTCTTTTTCCTTCGTGGGAACCAATCTTGGGTATTCAGGGATAATTAGTGCGTGTCTTTTGTGAATTTTCACTAGACTCGCTAAGTGTTTACGTTAGTCTGTCTTGTGCAAGGTATGTGCTGTCCATTTCTGAACTTTGTCTGCCTAGTGTATCTTTGGTCCACTCGTTTGTCTTTGCTTCTGAGACTATATCTTTAAGATTTCGACTTTCTAAGCAGTTAGAGCGCTTGCCTGGCGCAGCAAAGTCACCGGTTCCTGGATCAAAACCTGGTAACGTCACGCTCCAGCCTACCAAGCTGTAAATGGATACCTGACTCTGCCCTGAAGTTAGGGAAGGCAAAGGCAGCAACGAATGAATTTTGTAAAAATAAATAAGTGTTTGCACAGAATAGAGATATTGAAATCGTATGGTAAACAACAGATTGGGATATCATCTTGTCAACAAGCTAAAGATAAGAACTACCGATGAGTGTTAACTGTGGCACCGATAACATAACTTCTGCACATCTGCTTCAAAGATGTCCAACTTATGAGGAATAGAGAAAGCACATGTGACCTTCACCAGTACCATTTCTGGAAAAGCTCTATGGAGATAGAAATAGCCTCAAGCTGACTATTGTTTTCTTTGAACATATTCAAGTTGACGTCTGAGAGTGTACGAACAAGAAGGATGTAGTCACCCCTCCTCATAAAGCTGGGCCTAGTATAGTGAAGACTTTAATACCTCACTCCCATAAGGTAGTTTCTGTTAAAGGACTACCTTTCCCTTTTACCTTAAAGTAGAGTAGAGTGTTAGGTAATCCGTTTGATCTAAACACATGGCCATACCTTTCACGTCTGCGTGCTTTTACGACCGTTGATAGAGTTTTCTAAGGCACCACAGCTGTTTTATGATGTTCCTCACGCTGTGTTTGTGTGTGTTATGATCCATGTCATAATATTTCAGGGATCATTCGAAGAATCTAATTTCTACTGTTTGCGTTGTTAGTTCCAGGTTTGTGGAGTCGGCCAAAAAGTTGTCCGACGCCGATTCTTGAAATTTTAGAAGTCCGACTCAGACTGCAGTGTTTACTAGTCATATAGCATGAAATTCGGAGTCGGAGTCTGGACATTTTTTACCTACTCCAATTCCACTAAAAACGACCAACTCTACGACTACGACTCCACTAAAAAACGACCAACTCTACGACTCCGACTCCGACTCCACTAAAAAACGACCAACTCTACGACTACGACTCCGACTCCATTTAAAAACGAGCAACTCTACGACTACGACTCCACTAAAAAACGACCAGCTCTACGACTACGACTCCGACTCCACTAAAAAACGACCAACTCTACGACTATGACTCCACAGCACTGATTAGTTCCAAATCACGATTTAACAATAAAGCATTATCATTGTGACGACTTGGCCAATCTTCTCTTCATTTTTTTTTATTATTTACGTGACATCATTTTTCTCATCCTCAATGCATGATTGCAAAGTCTCGGGAATTGTCACTTGCGGAAAATCTCCTAGCGTTCGGTATTTTCTCCTCGCTATTTTTAGATACGACGTCATTGTTGACCAATGACCTCGGTAGCAAGAAACCCGTTTTAATTTAGGACTGCTTGAACTTGGGAGAACCAGTTTAGGATACTTAGGAAAACATCACGTGACTTTTAACATTATTGATTGGAGCGTCTAAACGAGGCTAAGGTCACATGATGCCCGCTATGGATCACGTGTCCAAGCGGAAATGTCCCGCTAAAAGTGCGCCAACACGGCCATTTTTTCACTTACGCCCCAGGTAACCAAGAAAGCTAGACCTAAGCCAGATCGGCGAATTCTCGCATTAAAAGCACTGAAGCCACGTGTCTAATTGCGGGTTAGCGTCCATCTTTGAGTAGGTAAGTGAAATCTCGCTAGAATATAATGTGATGAAATGTGTAGTACCTTGCAAAATCGACGCAAGATTGGTATGTTTACTTCATTCATATTTTTGTTTTACGATCACATCCAGCCACATGTGATCGGGTATATTTTATGATCCCACGGGATATGTACAACATGTTCATAATAATGTATAACGGGAATATATATAGCTATTAATTTCCATATTATTTGATTATTTTCGACCCGACGTTTAGACTAACGGAAATTAATATTAACGATAATGTTGACAGACCGTGACATATATTCATTATAAATTATATGACGATGCGACCAGACATGAAGTGTGTGATAATGTTGTCAGACAATTCTAAAACACGGATGTCCAATTATTTGTTAAATTCATCATAATGACATGACGAGTAGGCTAGAGGCACAGAACTAGAATACTGTTGCCGACATTTCTATGATAAATTTGGTGGGTTTAACTGACATTTATAATAATTCATCGGGCTAAGTTGACGATAAATCAGTCTAAAGAATTATAATACTGCCACTGGGGCAGAGAAATATAATTAAGGACAGACAGGAGAAACTTGAATTCAAGATTAGACTCTAGACATATGATGTTAGAGACTAAAATCTGAGATGACTGGCAAAGGGACGGCTTAGGGAAAGACTGCTTTCTAAAGCTAGAAAATTAATGAAGCCGTCGTATTTGTCTTCAGTCTATGGTGGAGCCTTGCACGACAGTCCAATCTCAGCGCAGAATACGGAGTCGAGCAAAGAGAAGGCAAATCCGAACCATTCAAGACCTACCTGGGGCAACGTCAGGAGACCGGTGAACTAACCACGCTTCACTATCAGCCGGGGGCTGAAAAGCTAAGTCCCATTCAAAAGGGAACTCACTAAATCAATGCCACATATGTTTGTCATCCATGATGAAAAACACTTGAATTGTGAGACACATAATACATACAGCAGACACTAATACCATCGACAATACTATCATTCACCATCTATTCATTTTATTGCAATAAACCAATTGGGTGTATATACTGTACCCCATGCTTTGTTCCTTCCATTAGATGTTGAATATTGTCTATGTTTATCTTCCTTTATAAGGGGGGGGGGGGGGCTCGTAAAATATAATATAAATTAAAGAATAATAATAATAGATAACTGAGAAGGGGACGACGGTAGCGAGAGACCAAATATCTCCTTACAATCTTTTCCAGACCTGTCGAGTTAGGAGAATTTACCCTCTTCGTCACCCTTCGGAAGTGGGAAAACCCAGCAGGGATTCCTTGAGCCAAATCTTCCACATCAGATCTATTATTTCCTCTAAATAATTCTCTTATCCTTTAAACGCTACGTGACACTGGTGTCTCGGTCCGGGATTTGAACTTATGTATTTTATCATACCTCTGGGATAGTATCATTCATTCAGTCATTACAGTATACCATTTTAACACATGTATTTTCACACAGTGAGCTCTAGAAAGACAGAAAACATTTTTTCTAGAATTTCAGGCATTGATTGGTGAATCCCTTTATATATGTTGTGTTTAATTAAGTTAGTTCATGATTTGTATTTCATTGAATTACAGACCTTAAGTCTCCATAACTGTAGTAATTTCATTCTACAGCAGTCTGATAAATAATTAGTATTTACTATTGTTAGAAATACTATTGGAAGGTAGCACTAGCTTACTCAGTGTGGACTATAACAGCAAAAGATGGCTGAAATAGTTAAGCTTAAGGCAGCACTAGGGGAGGCCGGTCGAGATCTAGGTTATAGTGGGGTGGACCTTGCAAATTATGTCAGTGTCGAGACTGATAAGTATTACGCTCGAGAACAGCGAAAGCTGAAAGAGAAGAGCGAATAAAGTTAGCAGAAATAGATGAGAGGATAAAAGCTGTAGACGCTAGAGAAAGAAGCGAGAGAGATGAACGCGAGCATGCATTGAAGATGAAGCAGTTAGAGATGCAGGGACAAGCTCAAAGAGTTGAACCGGTAGCCGGTGCGACCGCATCTACCTCCTCAGGCAACCTATCGCCACGGTCAGATGATATGCCCTCCTTGCACGCAGGGGGCACAGGACCTTTGCCATCCTCACTCATGTCAACTTTGGGACCCTTGACGTTTCCATTCGAAGCTTTCTCGGAACAAGCCGACTCGATCGATAGGTATCTGGACAAATTTGAGAAGTTTGCCACCACGTTTGGTTTGGAGAAGAGCAAATGGAACCTGAAACTGTCGCAAGGGCTTAGAGGAACTGCTTATGACGTGTATAGCAAGCTTCCTCCAGGTTTACAGGATGACTACGACTCTCTGAAAAAGGCACTATTGGTTCGTTATGAGCTACATGCTGACGCCTATAGGAAGAGGTTCCGTAACTCTAGGAGGGAAGTTGGCGAGAGCGTTGCTCAGTTTGCTGCGAGACTGGATTCCTACGTGGAGAAGTGGGGTGCCCTAGGGAATTTTACTCATGATTGGGAAGGCCTGAAGGAAATGGTCATGATCGAACAACTGAAGGACACCATGACTTCCGACATGAGAAGATTTCTGACAGAGAATGGGGCCAGCACTTTAGAATCTATCGTCCAGTTGGCGGAACGTTATCAGGCAGCGCTAACGGAGAATGACCCATCCCGGTGGAACCAACCGGAAGAATTATCGAGGCCGACACCTCAGACACACTTGGACCCCCAAATGAATCTACCTTACCACCACTTCAAAAAGCATGACAAGCCAGACTACAAGACTACTCAGAGATCAGCTTTCCAGCCTCAGAGGCGGGGAGAAAAGTGGTGTAAGACGTGCAAAATGAGCAACCGCAATACTGCTGAGTGCAGAAGGAAAAACCCTCCACATCATGTTGCATGTTTGCAGGTGAGGGCTGTTGACAGGAAGGAACTGACAGTGAGTCAGAATAGCCTCCATCACCCACCTATACAGGAGACAGTGACCGTGAATGGCAACCAAGTCATCGGGATGTATGACACAGGTTTGTCTTATGACGCGGTCGTTTCTTCATCTCTGGTGCACCCCGAACAACTCACCACAGAAACAGTGGATATCCAGGGGCCACTCAAGGGAGCATTACCCTTAAATTTGCCCATAGCGAAGATTCAGGTCAGTTGTCGCTATGTAGAAGGGGAAATCAATGCTGCAGTTTTAGAGGATCCTTTCTACCCCCTGATGTTAGGGCGTAGATATGTCTTTTTAGGAGAACCAGTAAAGCCTGTGGTTATGGCTGCCGTCCAGACCAGGTCTGACTCCAAACGCATAGAGAGGGACTCTAAGTTAGAAATTCATCCGAATAAGATGAAAAGGGCTCAAGCAGCTGATAGCACATTGGGGCCTTGCTTTGGCAAATTGAAAAACTCACATAACCCTCGAAGAAAGGGTGACTTTTATATGGAACATGGACTCTTGCACAGGAAAGCTGGCAGAGGGCTAAAAAGTCATGGACAGATTGTGGTGCCATCCATATATAGAAATAAAGTTATGGAATGGGGGCACGGTGCTACTTTGAGTGAACACCTGGGTAATGGTGCCACAAATCAAAGGATAGCCACCCGTTATTATTGGCCCGGCATCACAGAAGACATAGCTCGATATGTGAAGTCCTGTTCAGAGTGTAACCAGGTAACCTCAACACATAGGGTAGACCAGTTACAGGACCTAGGGAAGCATTGCTGCAGACGTAGGCATCCAAAGAAAACCAGGAAGAAAACCAGAATACTTACCTGGGAAGAACAACGTAGGGGCAGATTTTTTGAGCCGACATCCGGACGCAACCGAGGAGATATGAGAAACTGAAAAAGAAGAGGCAGACAGGACCAGAGGAGTTGGACGGAACGTCAAACTTGAGGAGGGGCTTGTGTGACGACTTGGCCAATCTTCTCTTCATTTTTTTTTATTATTTACGTGACATCATTTTTTCTCATCCTCAATGCATGATTGCAAAGTCTCGGGAATTGTCACTTGCGGAAAATCTCCTAGCGTTCGGTATTTTCTCCTCGCTATTTTTAGATACGACGTCATTGTTGACCAATGACCTCGGTAGCAAGAAACCCGTTTTAATTTAGGACTGCTTGAACTTGGGAGAACCAGTTTAGGCCACTTAGGAAAACATCACGTGACTTTTAACATTATTGATTGGAGCGTCTAAACGAGGCTAAGGTCACATGATGCCCGCTATGGATCACGTGTCCAAGCGGAAATGTCCCGCTAAAAGTGCGCCAACACGGCCATTTTTTCACTTACGCCCCAGGTAACCAAGAAAGCTAGACCTAAGCCAGATCGGCGAATTCTCGCATTAAAGGCACTGAAGCCACGTGTCTAATTGCGGGTTAGCGTCCATCTTTGAGTAGGTAAGTGAAATCTCGCTAGAATATAATGTGATGAAATGTGTAGTACCTTGCAAAATCGACGCAAGATTGGTATGTTTACTTCATTCATATTTTTGTTTTACGATCACATCCAGCCACATGTGATCGGGTATATTTTATGATCCCACGGGATATGTACAACATGTTCATAATAATGTATAACGGGAATATATATATAGCTATTAATTTCCATATTATTTGATTATTTTCGACCCGACGTTTAGACTAACGGAAATTAATATTAACGATAATGTTGACAGACCGTGACATATATTCATTATAAATTATATGACGATGCGACCAGACATGAAGTGTGTGATAATGTTGTCAGACAATTCTAAAACACGGATGTCCAATTATTTGTTAAATTCATCATAATGACATGACGAGTAGGCTAGAGGCACAGAACTAGAATACTGTTGCCGACATTTCTATGATAAATTTGGTGGGTTTAACTGACAATTTATAATAATTCATCGGGCTAAGTTGACGATAAATCAGTCTAAAGAATTATAATACTGCCACTGGGGCAGAGAAATATAATTAAGGACAGACAGGAGAAACTTGAATTCAAGATTAGACTCTAGACATATGATGTTAGAGACTAAAATCTGAGATGTCTGGCAGAGGGACGGCTTAGGGAAAGACTGCTTTCTAAAGCTAGAAAATTAATGAAGCCGTCGTATTTGTCTTCAGTCTATGGTGGAGCCTTGCACGACAGTCCAATCTCAGCGCAGAATACGGAGTCGAGCAAAGAGAAGGCAAATCCGAACCATTCAAGACCTACCTGGGGCAACGTCAGGAGACCGGTGAACTAACCACGCTTCACTATCAGCCGGGGGCTGAAAAGCTAAGTCCCATTCAAAAGGGAACTCACTAAATCAATGCCACATATGTTTGTCATCCATGATGAAAAACACTTGAATTGTGAGACACATAATACATACAGCAGACACTAATACCATCGACAATACTATCATTCACCATCTATTCATTTTATTGCAATAAACCAATTGGGTGTATATACTGTACCCCATGCTTTGTTCCTTCCATTAGATGTTGAATATTGTCTATGTTTATCTTCCTTTATAAGGGTGGGGGGGCTCGTAAAATATAATATAAATTAAAGAATAATAATAATAGATAACTGAGAAGGGGACGACGGTAGCGAGAGACCAAATATCTCCTTACAATCTTTTCCAGACCTGTCGAGTTAGGAGAATTTACCCTCTTCGTCACCCTTCGGAAGTGGGAAAACCCAGCAGGGATTCCTTGAGCCAAATCTTCCACATCAGATCTATTATTTCCTCTAAATAATTCTCTTATCCTTTAAACGCTACGTGACAATCATCAGTACCACCTTTCTGCTCCTCAAGGAGCATAGGCCTTCAACTAATGTATGCCAAGTCTTCCTGTCCCGTGATATCACGTCCGTCACGGATTGCCTCCCCTTAGCTCTGCAGTAGTGATCCACCAGTGACCACCACTCAAGAGTGTCTAATATGGGTCTTCAAAGGTGTGGACCTTCGCACAAGATTACTCTTGGTCGAGTTGTAGAAAGAAGGATAATGATGCCTCTATCTCAAGGGTTTTCACAAGATATGTTCAGAAGTCACGAACAATGCTGCATAGGGCAGAGCACTATTAATTTGTATCTGATCCGTCGCCTTTCGTGAAGAATTAAGCAATGGTTTTAGACCGTTCAACCCCCTAGCTTGTGTAATCCAGCGAAATTCTTTTATAAGAATTTGCTCTATAGATGTATATATATATATATATATATATATATATATATATATATATATATATATATATTAATGAGTCTCGCTATACGTTTGCTTTCATACCTATAATAACTGAATCAACAATGATTGTTTTGTTTTAAAATAACATGTAACAAATTTAATAATCAATTAGTTTTAACAGGTTAAAAGGACGATGGAATGATGGTGAATTTTAGATGTATATTAAAAAATGTCTTCACCGAGACAGGGGTTGAGGGTTTATAAAAAGTTGTTTGTCCTTTTGCTGTAATAAAAATTTAGCTGGTCTAAGTGAGTCCTGCTGCCGTGTTTTCGTCAATTATTTTGTGATGAGGGCACTTCTCCACACAACTCGTCCAATGTAGGCGGTTAGCGTTGAATCCCTGCTCTTGACTCAAAACTAGTGGCGTCGAAACTTTAGTCTGGCAGCTTCGTACCACGAACCGAAATGGGATCTACAATCTCCTGGCACCGTTAGAATGGACACAGCACCTTAGGTTAGATGCTTTGAATACTGGGTCCGGGGTTATTTTAGAATCCCTCTTATGACTTGATTCTGATCCCTTAAGTTTCCAGTCTCTGTATTTAAAAATGCAGGTTTAGTTTTAAGTTTCTTCTTCTTCTTCGATCCTTAGCCGCCGACCGTCAAAGCAGTCAGTGGCCATCACGTCTAGTGGCGTCTTGTTGGGCAACAACAAATTTATTCCACTTTGCTCGGTCGGCGACCATCCTTCGTACAGTTCCCCAAATCTGGTTCATTCTTTGCATCTCGGCCACAGTCCTCCGCCAGGTTGTTTTTGGTCGGCCTCTCTTTCGTTTTCCTTCAGGGGTCCAAAGCGTAGCTGTTCTTGTGATGGCATCGGGATCTCTTCTGAGGACATGGCCAACCCAGCTCCACGTCTGCCAGCTATGATGGTGTGCATGCCCTCTTGCTTGCTCCGAGTAAGCAGATCTTGGTTGGTGATGTTTCAAAGGATATAAGTCTCAAAGTTGCCCAAATACTCTGTCCTTGTCCTTTCTTATGGAATCTAAGCCCTATTCTCTTCTGGCTCTCTCTCGGGAGTTGCTACTTCGACGTTTAGCAGTGCGGTGTGTCTAAGTATTATATTGTAAGATTACAAATCTCAATTTTCGTTCCAAGGGCCAAATGGTAATTCCGACGAATTTGCCAATGAAATCCAATGTCTATTCCATCTCTCAAATTAAACCAATCGTAAGCTCTTTAGAACTATGTGGGTCCGGGTGTTAAATACTTACTATCCCCTGCGTGTTTTAAAATATCAAGTATAATTGTGTCTTTACCTGCGAGGTCAGGTTGATTAGGGGTTGTCTTCCCTTGTTTATTCATTCATTGTGTTTGACCTTTAGGGTCAGAGGTTGACAGTTCGGCGTGGGCCTATGGGAAGGTTTTTTAAGCGGGAGTGAGATATACTTCCGGGAAGCCGGGAGGTCCAGTTTTTCTGAAGGGACCAAGAGTCCATTGTTTTTCGGGGAGAATCTTCGAAGTAACTGCTATGGCAGTTTTCCCCAGTGAATCTCTGTGCGTCGGGATGACGACAGAATTCCTTGGGTAGTTCTGAGGATTCATTTACCAGGTAATACCGACCTTTATGCATTATTACGCTTTTCGGTGGCAGAACATGTAAAGGATTACCTAGGGTGAACAGCAGTTCACGGATCCGCCATTTCAGAACTTATATATTTGTGCTCGAGGTAGCCATCCAAGACTGTTAGTCTTATATTGTCCAGAAATCCAGTGACGAAGATATATTGTGGGAGCCGCAGATTGGCGGAACTTCTATCTACAATAAGTATTACTGCAGGGTTGATGATAACCTATTTAACAGAAGTACACGGCCGACGTTAGGACGAGGCCTGTGCTTCCGGCTATTATACTACAGCCTGATATGTGCAATTGGCGGGAGTGCCAAGTTGCACCTGTGTGTCAAGGTAACTAAGGCATCTGACGCGTTTAGTCAGAGACGCCAAGGGCGACGCTACGAACTGTCATTATTGAAGAACTTTGCTATTGACCATGCACGTCTATTCTGATGTTTACCTTTTTGAATGCCAAATGTATACCTATCGATGTCAGGTCAGCATGACCTTGTTACACTGACTGTTCCTGTTGATATTATGTGTGTTCCCGTCAATAAATGTCTTGAAACATGCCTGCAGTGTCAAAGCATCCTTGATTACTGCATGTGAGAGTATGGGTTGCAGGATCTACATCTATACGAGCCTAAACACATTCGCGTCTTCATTCGCACCCACACTCAACTCATCATACGCTCGCACTACACATCTAACAACATGTAAACTGTCTTGGGCCAGTGATCACCTCAACAAGAAAAAAAAGACAGTTACATTTCTGGTGGACCAGTTACGTGGGCTCTTATGATACATTTCTTGTCGCCAATGTGGCCTAGAAACTTACATTTCTGATGGACCAGATCTGTGGGTTTAAAAAGAACAGAGCGAGCATTTGACATTATTGTTGACATTTATGGATTCAGAAATTTACATTCCTGGTTGGCTGTTACATGTATGATGTCTCCAGTTTTGTCGAGAAAGTTACAAGAAGGACAAGTACACATTACACTTCTGATCTGTGGGTCTAAGCTACACACGGGACAGCCGTAACACAGCGCTAATTCTACGCTTGCAAGTTTTGGCTACAACAGGACAGAGATAGGTCATCAACAGTTGACCCAAATAAACAGTACGAGCATTTATATCATAATGCTACATAAACCATAACAAGACATGTACTGAAGTTAACATCTAGGCATTTGCTACGTGGACCATAACTGCATAGAAGGCGGGTTCCTATTGTAAACAGTACTGCGGGTTGTTACACGTTTCATTCAACAACAGACTTTTCTAGGTCAGAGTATTCAAGCTACATTGTTGGAGGTCAAGTGTCTGTAAACAGTACGTGAAATTGTAAACATTCAATGTGCAAGCCCTAATTTGAGAAGGTCATAGTAACTTTGGTTCGTGAATACCACTTTATGTTACAGTGGATTTGACGTTCAGTGCGCGTTTGACATTTCGTTTCTGTGTTCGCAAGGAGCAAGAAATTTATTTTAGTTTCAGCTGTGACTGAACTTGTTCTGCAACACATTGAAATTGATTGCTATATGTTTATGTCACTTCTACTGTTTTGTGTATTTTTCTGCGGGTTTTTCGGTTGGTGGGTCTTACGGTAAATATGCCACTTGATCGAGGCTTACTGTAAGCGGTCTGTAGGTGCAAATTTTCTTAATTTGGAAATTTGCTAGTGACAATTGGTCGCTATTGATGTTAGCTGTGATGTAATTGTACTTAACGTTGTTTTTGTAATATTTTGTCTGTTTTTCAGTTTTGATTGTCGATTTGTTTTGTTTGTATTCTGTAGGTCTCTCCTTTCTTGTGTATTTCTCTACACATTTTTGGTTAAAACAGTGTTGCCATTTGTATTGTTTTGTATTTTTGTCTTTTTTTTTTTTTTTGGTTGTACTACATTACTGTCATGCACAGTCTACATACACATACTTGGTCATGTTTTGATATTATTGATAAGGTAGACTCTTCATATAGAGTTTGTTAAATAATATTATATAAGATATTTATACAAGTTCTTTGATAAAAGACTTGTTATCTACAAAGATTGAGACAGTAAAATAAAGTGAAGTGAGTATACAAGTCTAGCATTTCAGACTTGTCTCCCATTGAAGTGGGATAAGGTAATTTATTTAATTTTTTTTCAGGTTTCTGATCTCATTAGACAGAATGTCTACATTGGATTTCTTCATCCAGCAAGGGTTGACCCTTGGTAAGTCTGGTAAAGAATTGGAAGAATATTCATCTGCTCAATTCGCCATTGCATTAAAGTCAGAAGAAAAGAAACAAAAAGAGGAAATTAAATTGAAAGCAGAAGCTGAACTAAAGAAGCTAGAAGCTGAGAATAGAAGATTAGAACTTGAAGAAAGAAGGTATCAAAGAGAGGCTGAGGAGAGAAAAGCTCAAGCTGCTGCTGAGGAGAGGAAAGCTCAAGCTGCAGCTGATGAAAGAAAATTCCAGATGGAAATGGAAGACAAAAAACTTCAAGCTGCTGCAGAGGAAAAAAAACTTCAAGCTGCTGCAGAGGAAAAAAAACTTCAAGCTGCTGCTGAGGCTGAAATTAGAAAAATGGAACATGAGGAAAGAAAACAGAAGATGGAACTTGATGAAAAACTCGCAATTTTGGAGTTAGAGAAATTGAAATTGGCGAGTACGGGTGCTCAGCAAACAACTTCGAGTACGACAAAGGAGTTTGTTAGTAGGATTAAATTGCCTCATTTCAATCCTTTAAAGGATGACGTAGCAGATTATCTAGATAGATTCCAATTTTTGTGCGATACGCATAACATAAAAAAGGAAAAATATGTTGAACAACTGATGCCATTTTTTACAGGTGACACAGTGACTACTCTTATGACAATAGACGAACATGAGAGGACTAATTATGATGTTGTCAGGGCAGCATTACTAAAGAAATACCAATTAAAACAAGAAGACTATCGTCTTCGTTTTAGGACAATGTTGCCAGAAAATGGAGTAGATTTCTCTGATTTTGTTACAAAGATACGTCGTACATTTACACGATGGGTTGAGTTGTCTCAGATTGAGAAAACATATGAAGGTCTAATGGACTTATTATTGCGAGATAAGGTTTTGTCATCTGTTAATGATTCTTTTCTTGCATTCCTTCATGAGCGTAAGCCTAAAAACTTAAAAGAAATGGAGGAATACTGTTGTCAGTATGCCACAGCACATCCCCATGCTACAGTTAGCAATTCTAAAGTGAAAGAAGGGTTGCCAGCTGCTTCGGCAACACCATATGGCCCTAATTTCAGAAAAAAATTTCAGGGTGCTCAACAAAATTGGAATAGGGGAAGTAATCAAAATTACACTCAGAAGCGGAGTAATCCAACACATGATGGTTCTTCGTCTATGCAGTGGAGACAAGATGGTAGTTCTCGTAATTTTAGTGGTAATAATTTGAGACACTTTCGTAAAGACTATCCAAATAATAACTATTCAAATTTTCGAGGTAATCATTCTCGACGTCAAGATTATGACGATGGTGAATTTAGAAACCGGGATTCAAACCGGAATGATGATTACAATAGGCAATATGATAACAATTACAGGGGAAATGATAGTCGAAATAATTACAGGGGAAATGATAATCGAGGTAGACCTTCTTTTAACAAAAAAAGACCTTACCAACAGGCAAACTCTGCGCAACAAGAGTTTGATGGAGCCTGTAATACAGTAAATGATAGTGGTAACTCTAGGGCTATCACTGGTTGTGCTTTCGATTTTGGGAGAGCAACTGAATGCCCCCAATGCTTAACATTGTTTGACTCATCAACTGTATCTACGCTAAGTTGTGGTCACCCTCTTCCTGCTCTACCTGCTACAGTTGCGCATGATGGGAGAGGATCTCTCATCTTACATAAAGGTCTAATAAATGATAGGCTAGTCTCAGTACTTTTCGATTCGGGATGTACTACCGTCGGGGTTAAGGAGTCTCTGATAGATCCTTGCTGTGCCACGGGAAAAACAATCAAATGTGTTACATTTGGTGGTACTATGGAAAGCTATCCTACTGCTATTATTAGGATTGACACTCCTTTCTTCACAGGAGATGTCCATGCATGTCTTCTTCCTAATCCTATTGCGGATCTTATAATCGGTCGTATTCATGGGGTTAAGGAATGCACCCCGCAACAAATTTCTAGTTGGGAAGAAAAAAACATTCAAACGGTCAATGCAGTGGTGACAAGAGCTCAAGCTCTTAATCCCCCAACTTCATCTGATAATAGTAATGAAGTTGATAGCCAAGACGAGCACTTGGTGATTTCCCATGACTCGTTTGTTAAACGTCAAGAAGAGGATCCTTCTTTGAAGAAATACTTCCTTCTTGCAAAGAAAGGGGATCCCAATCAAAATACGAATCACAAATCGTATATCACTATGAAGAATGGTATATTGGTACGAATGGTACAACACTCGGACAAGTCTATGCACTCGCAAATTCTTGTGCCTAAGTGTATGAGAGCCTTAATTCTTCGGCATGCACACGATTCTCAGTGTGCGGGACACATGGGTTTTTCCAGAACTAAAACTAGAGTCCTTGCGTCATTCTTTTGGCCATTCGTGAATAAAGACATCCGAATTTATTGCCGATCTTGCAAAATTTGTCAAGAGGTCAAGTCTAGGGGTCCGAGACATGCTGCTCCTATTCAGGCTGCAGATATTCCGATTCGGCCGTTTCAGAAAATGGCTATAGACATCATTGGTCCGTTCAAAATTAAGTCAGCCAGAGGACACCAATTTATCCTCACTTGCGTGGACATGTGCACGCGTTGGCCAGAGGCTATTCCTCTGAAGAGCATATCAACTGTCGATATCGCTGATGCTCTTTGGCTCGTATTTTCTCGTCTGGGATTCCCCGGAGAAATACTGTCGGATCACGGCACTCAGTTAATTTCGGACGTTATGTCTCAGGTAATGGCTACTGTTGCTGTCATTTTCGACGGAGTCATCTGTCAAGTTATTTGCTTATGTTTGTATCATAAGTATAATTGTGTCTTTACCTGCGATGTCAGGTTGATTAGGGGTTGTCTTCCCTTGTTTATTCATTCATTGTGTTTGACCTTTAGGGTCAGAGGTTGACAGTTCGGCGTGGGCCTATGGGAAGGTTTTTTAAGCGAGAGTGAGATATACTTCCGGGAAGCCGGGAGGTCCTGTTTTTCTGAAGGGACCAAGAGTCCATTGTTTTTCGGGGAGAATCTTCGAAGTAACTGCTATGGCAGTTTTCCCCAGTGAATCTCTGTGCGTCGGGATGACGACAGAATTCCTTGTGTAGTTCTGAGGATTCATTTACCAGGTAATACCGACCTTTATGCATTATTACGCTTTTCGGTGGCAGAACATGTAAAGGATTACCTAGGGTGAACAGCAGTTCACGGATCCGCCATTTCAGAACTTATATATTTGTGCTCGAGGTAGCCATCCAAGACTGTTAGTCTTATATTGTCCAGAAATCCAGTGACGAAGATATATTGTGGGAGCCGCAGATTGGCGGAACTTCTATCTACAATAAGTATTACTGCAGGGTTGATGATAACCTATTTAACAGAAGTACACCGCCGACGTTAGGACGAGGCCTGTGCTTCCGG
>JAMPIV010019055.1:0-28568 GCA_024509875.1 Oreohelix idahoensis
TTCAGAATTACAATACTCAATGAAAACCATGTGACGTTATTGGTCGCACCCCTTTTCTTATTTTCTCTCTCTCTCTCCCATTATCTACTTATCTCTCATTTTCAGAGCACAGAAATACGTGCCCAGTTATGTTTATACTTCTTCCTGTAATAAATCGTCATGTCTGTTAACCTGATCATTCCTGCTGAAAGAGTAGACAGGTGATGTAATACTGACCGACAGTCATGTTGGTAAAATTCTCGTGTACCAGACATTGGCGTCGGATTAACACGAAGATCGCACCACGAGCTTGGTTATCGCTAATTTGGTATTGTAACTTCCAAATTTCTCTCGTGGAAAGAACACAACTCAGATGGTTACACGATGATGTTTGTTTGCACAGGTACAGGGAAGTAAATTATCCAGGTGATGACCTATTACAGACACCCCACCTGAAAGACGGAATTTTGTAATAAGTTTCCGGGAAGACATTATTTGTGATAACGTAAAAAGTCGTGAGTGTAAACAGGACCGATAATCGACGGAAATAACAATTCCTTACATGGAAAGTGACTTTTAACAAATCACGCAGAATTTTCCTATGAGGAAATTGTTGGGATACACACCATCATAAAACGCATGATTGAATACAATGGGCTGGGCGATTCTAGATGTTTTAAACAACACTTCTGATTGGAGCCTTGTCAGATAGTAACAACAACGTGCGTGGGGCGAAAGTTGCAAAATAATCTGGAATTTTCGCCGGTTAAGAGCACTGATAAAATTCACCTCGTCAAGAAGACAGCCAGCAAGCCAGAGTAAGGCTTAGGGTCAGAATTCCATTTATCGGACCGGACCTTGTTTGAGCATCTTGTGGATATATCCCAGGAAAACCCTATATTAACACAGAAAGCCGGAATTCTAGGAATTTAAACACAAAGTCAAGGTGGGAGCCTATTGTAAAGTAATTGACACAGAACGTCTGAACATGCTCTTTTGTGTGATCTCTCACACCTTCAGCCCTCCGGCAGTATCATTTCTTATTCTTCATTTTCGTCTCCGATCGCTTATTATTTGGCAATTTTTCGCCCTTTCACTCATTATTTTGCTCTATGCTGAATCTAGTAAGGTGAAGTCTCTAACACTCCACTCCCCTACGGAAGTATCTGCTATGGGACTATCTTTATCTCTTAATTTTTGTTTTACCATTCCTCAGACTTATTTACGTTCCGCCATGTGAACTGTGGTATTATTATAACAATACCCGGTCATTATCACCGGTCAGCGGTAATACGTTTATCTATTGAATGTCCAAGACATATGAGGGTGGCAACCTTAGCATATAGAATAATGGTTTTATGAACAACCACTGTAAGCAAGAGCTGGTTGTGGCTTCATGCAGGTTTCTCAGAGAGAACCAAAAGTAGAGGTAGTCCCAAGATTCACGTGGAGCAAGGAGTGGATGATGATAGAACTGATGTACATACTTATTATATTATTCATCTTCTCAACCAGTGCAAATGGAAAGATATTCAGTATAAATGTAATGAATGTTTTCCGCTCACTGGGATTAATATTAATGCTCAGAGAGGGTAAAGTTCTGAGGTAGATGGTATGGTGGAGTGAAAAGGGGAGGGGGGCACATGGTTGTGTGTGTCAGGAAACCCAATACACAGGAGGGTATTTGTTTCTCTTTGTTAAGTCCTTTTTGCGCGTGTAATTTAAATGTTGAGCACATCTAAGAAAAAATATATATGATTAATTATTTACGCGCTGTCATATACGATGTTGAACACAAAAGCGCAACGCGGTGCGCTCTGGTTTGTTGCCAAAGAACAATTACGTTATGATAGGAGATGCCTAATGTCTATGACCTGAGACGGTCGTCTTTGGACGGAGCTGATTGTAAATCTTGCCCAAATTGTGGGAAGCATCCATAAACCTCCTTGTATGGAGTATCTACGTTAGCCAGTACAGCGCTCGTTTGCATATTATATATTATGCTATTTTCGTCATTGTCAAAATCTGGCTGAACTTCGACACATACGCCATGTTGTGTCGCTAGTGGGTTCCAGATCCTTACCGAATATTATCGGGATTATTATTCAATATATCTAGAGGGTTAATCAATAAAACCCCTGTCGTTTTATACAAGCTCCGTAATGAAAGCCATTGTAGAACTACTTGTCGTAAAGTTCATCGCCGTCCTTGAAGGGTCGGCCGTTATAAAATGTCGATCAAGTCCATGATCAAAGTTAGATGAGAATGCAATGAACTATGATGTCTTGATGTTATAACCTAACCTATTGATATGATGCCTACTACTACAATGATTGATCTACTGTATTGCGTCCACCAAATAAACGTGTGTCTGATGTCAAGCCATGACTCCACTCGACATTGATTACCAGTTGGTGAAATTATGTATTAACCTTGGCCCATCTTTCGGCCCACGATGTTTAATGATTCGCGTTCAATATTAGTCGGCACTCCTTGTAAACCCGACCAAGACTGACAGCATTTTAAAGTCAGTAGACATATTGACAGTCTCGTATAAAGACACGCCGTGTTAACCAAAACATACACATATAAAACAACGGGCGTATCAGCTGGCGGCTCAGTCTACAGGGGAAAAGTTCTATATACACCTCAAGAGTCAACAGTCAAATATCCAACATGTACTACAATCAACTGTGTGGCATCAATTTCCTTCAAGACAACCACGATACGTAATTTTCGTTAGAAAGTCTCCTAACGGTCACCCAAGCTGACCTTCAAGGATCCTGACTCAAGTACGTTGTCAGCCATCAACTTTGGATTTCTACAAGACTGTAAGGCCCATCCATGCAACACCCGAGTCCTATCATTGAAGAGTATCGCTAATTTGCAAGGGCCGGGACATTTTTTCTTAAAAAGATAAGTGATCGTGCCTTGTATGTACACTGTACCACCGTTGTATGTGATGGTCGAACTTTCTTTTTTAAATATGTCCACTTCCATGCTTTATGTTATACGTTCAATGTTTACCGTGGGCGGTTCGGTTTGGCGACTCGCGAAGGGAACATCCCAGATTCACTCCCGGGCCTTCGTGAGTGTTCTGTAAGGACCATTTTTTGCAGACCTCCCTCAGTGGAAGTTCCAACATATGATTGTTGAAGGATTTTTGAGTCCACTGCGTCTGGTTGTCTGTTTAGTTGTGACGTTGCGTTAACTATATTGTTATCGTTATATTTTTTCTCTCCGTATCTGTCACGTAGACATTTATGATAATTAAATTGCCTATATCCTCTTCTTTTTTTCTTTCACCCGTATCCTCTATTTTTATTATCGCTCTTTACCTTTTTCCTGTGTTTTTTCGCATTCGTTCGTTTGCGAATATATATATTACTATTTTCCCATTCTAACTTTCGCCGGGTTTAGTTTCTCATTTTGAACCGCACTAGTGAGGTTATTACGTAGATGCCAGGCTCGGGAGGTTATCGCGTTGTGGATGTAAACTGTGAATATTCGTTTTCGCCAGACATATAGGCGACAAATTTGTCTGCATTTTCACCTGCCACAACGAGTGGTGTCGGCTGAACGCTCAGAAAGGCGCGATAAATGACGTCTCCTTGGCGCAGTTTGAGACATTTTGTCTGGAAATCCCACCTGACACGACCCTCATTGTGGGCCATGGTCAGCGTGAAGTGTGAAAACTGCCGGGGCATTGGAGACTAGCCGTCTGAGATTCGCAACTGACACGCGCCCTCTCGGTCAGTAGGTGGCAGTTACGACATGCGTTTAGGTGTTAAACGTAGTGTTATAGACGGAAAGGGGGAGGCTATTGCGTAGTTTATGGAAATAGTGGACATCTTTGTCTGGCGTTTCATATATACTGGAGGGAATTAGATTTTATTTTCATTCAGTCCTCTAAATTCGCAGTAGACAGGTTGCTCGGAACAGAATAAGCTGTTTAGCGAAGTTTCTCAGTTTGTTTCGACAATTTGTTGAACTTCTAGACTTCCATAAATATTCAGCGTATGATTCTAAGTTGTGCGACTACCTGTAGTTCTGTGTGAGGTAAAAATAGATATAGCTAGTATTTTGTGAGTGTTAAAGTGTTAAATCGCTTATTTTATTTCACTAGTTAGAATTGGTGCAGAGCGCTTAATACATAAGTCTGTATTATTTTCTAGTGACGTGTTTCAGTGGAAAGCAGAATAAATTATAATTTCTAGCTTAAACAACAATATAGCTATAATGAATTTAATTTTACTGCTAAATAATCAGACGAGAACATATTTTTCTAAACTAACTTATAATGCTAGAAGCCTCATGAGTGTTGACGGAATACGCACGTGTTCTTAATTCATGAGGATTGATGATTTTTTTAAAATATAACTTATTCCACGGGAAGGGTTAAACTATAAGACAAGCTATACGCTTGCAGTTTAAAAATGTAAGTTATATTGAGTACATAATATGTAAAATATTTCATATGTGGTTTTTCTTTATTCAGTGAATACTGTGGTACCCAAACTTTGCCAGCGTTCTAGTACGTGAACATTATCTGTGAAGAACTGAAGCACTTTCATTACATGAACTGTAACAGTTAAATGAAGTAAAAGGCCTTCGCGCCAGAATTAATTCTTCCAGAATAACCTGTTAGTACAGATCAGCCCGCTGTGGCAAGCAAAATATCAGCAACATCCCGACAGAGTTTTGACTAGTATTGTGGTGACCAAATATAGTACTTTCCTGAAAGTAGACACCTATCTGACATTCCTCAATTCTAGAAACCTAAGCTAGTGACACTGTGCTCTGCTAACTTTCGTGCCTGGACAATTTTTATGTGACTTAACAGACATCCGAAAAATAAGAACACCCAAGAAATCGTTCCCTGAGACAGAGAATTCAGTAGTCTTTTTGGAACTGGGGATTTCTTGGTCGAGACTGCATATACGGGTCTGTGTGGAGGTCCTAGAATTTATTATGTTCCCAGAGGCAGCGATCAACGCTATAAGTATAAATGTGCACACGTGGCCACGGCTGAATGAATAAGAGTGTACGCAGGTCTGAGTGTTATTTTACCGTTGTATTTTTGGCACCTATTTGCTGTCATAACTTTCTTCATGCAAGTTTGTTTTGCTAACAATATTTTCCCTTAAACTAGATTATAGTATCAGGTCTGTTCATACCTTAAACGGGGAAAACTCTTAGACTCAATCATATGTATCTGGGATTCTTTGTGTTATCATCTTTCTCCTAACGGGACTGTGGGCTATCCATCGAAGGAAGATCATAACTGTGGGTCTATCAGTTCTTGTAGCATTCCTTGATTTGGTTTTTTTGACTTTGTGTATATGTATTTTTGATGTAATTTTACATGTTGTGACGTAAGTTCACTCTGATAAATAAACTTAACAATAAATTAATCAGCATGTTGGTCAGCTCGTTCTAAATATCTATATAATCATTTGTTATAGTTTCCCACATCTGTGTGTCTACCTGTCGTCACTTGAATGTGCGTGCACGTGAGTAGATATATATATATTTAATGTATATGTGTTAGACTGTCTGACTACTTTAGATCTGTCGTAGAAGATAGGTGAGAGAGAGAGAAGATTTCCCGCTCTCAGAGACAGCCTCTATCACTATTCTACCACCTCACTCGTGGAAATCTATTTTGTATTTCTATCTCACACTGTGACTATCACTCATTCCAACCTATTCAGAAGGGACCAACCCAAGTCTTAATTCTCCTATAAAAAATCTAAGACATTACCTTAGTTTTATAATTAACTATGTTTGTAATTGTTGATCTTCCCTTGCTATCGCTTATTTGTATACACACTTTATGTTTATACCCTGTGTTGTTGATTGTCTTGTGATATTTTTCGCAGTGTCATAGCATTCTTTGCTAACATTTTTTCTTTATTTCTGCTTTCTCACTTAGTTGATTCTGCGAACGTCTTCATTTGTTCCTTGTTATCTTGTCTTTGTCGCTATTGTTTTCGTTATCTTCATCATGTATATCTCGTATGCTATGCTATTTTGACTTAAGTATAACTACATAATTAAAGATTAATTAATAATAATTATTATAATATAGCATTTATTTCAGTTATATATATATATATATATATATATATATATATATATATATATATATATATATATATATATATATATATATATATATATATATATATATATATATATATATATATATATATATATATATATATATATATATATTGTATTACACGTTCCCTGGACATAGAACTTGTCACTCGGTAATTAAGTAAACAATTTGTTTAAAAACCTTAATATATTTCCACTGAGTAAGTCACAATATTGATAAAAATGTCGACGATGAATTATTTCGTCGAGCAAGGAAAAGCTTTTGGCTACAAAGGTGAAGTTTTGAAAGAATTTGCTATGTCAGAGTTGGCAAAAGCAAAACAAGAATTAGCTGAAAAGGAAGCTAAAGATGAGAAAAGGCGTCTTGAAAAGGAGCAAAAAGATGAGGAAAGGCGTCTTGAAGAAATAGAGGAAAGAAATATTAAAATGGAATTTGATAGAGAGATGGAGGAGAAGAAAGCTCTGAACGTAGCACATGAAGAAAGAATGATGCTCCTTCATTTGGAGGAATTAAAATTAAGAGGTCAAAATGGGAATAACAATAACCCCAATACTACCGGATCTTCAGGAAAAAAATAATGGTAGTGATAAATTTAAATTGCCTATATTTAATCCAAATTGTGATGACGTGGCATGCTACCTGTCACGTTACGAAAGTGTATGTGAGTCATGTAAGTTGGATAAAGCTCAATGGAGTGTTAAGCTAATTAAATTTTTGGCGGGAGAACCTTTAACTATTATAGAGACAATGGAGGAAACTCTTCAAAAGAACTACGATAATGCCAGGGCTGCTCTACTAAAAAAAATTAGCTTAACGAGGAAGGGTATCTTCTTCGTTTTAAATCCTTACTGCCTGAAACTGGAAAGGATTTCGCTGATTTTATATCCAAGATACGTCTCACACTTGATAGATGGATTGAACTGTCTAAGATAGAGCGTTCCCATGAAGCTATTGTCGATTTGATATTACGGGATAATGTAATGTCATCAGTTAATGCAACATTCCTTTCGTTCTTACATGAACGAAAGCCTACGAATTTGAAGGAAATTGATCAAATCTGTACACAATTCTGTACCGCACATCCTAATATGGTATATAGCCATTCACGTATTAGAGAAGACTTGCCCGTTGCTTCGGCCATGCAACACAATAATCACTTTCGAAGTCGATCTCTCAGTCACGATAGAAACTTTAGAAAGGGAGATTATAAGAATTTTAATTCTTACCAAGGGAAACCATTTCGTGGTGGTTCTCCATCACAACAAAACTGGAGACAATCTAATATGCAACATAATTTCAATAAAAATAATTATAGAAATTATCAAGGAAATAATTATAACAATTATGATCAATCACGATCTAACTCATGTTATAACCAACATAACTCACCAAACCGAAACTATGGTCAAAGGGAAAATAGTTACCACAGTAATTGGCGTTGAAAGCAAAATGGTGATCGCAACAGGTCAAATAATTATAACAATTTTAGAGATAATAGTCAAAATAGACCCAGACGTAGAGACAGAAGTTTCAATGATATGCAACATCGCCATGTTAATTCTGCTCAGCATGATACACAAGCTAATGTAGATCAGGATACAAATGTTAATGCACATAATGCATTCGCTTGTTCTCTAGATTTCGAGCAGGCTAAATTTTGTTATGACTGCACAACATTGTTCCAGCCCAAGGCGATCACTACGTTGAGTTGCGGCCATGTCTTACCAAGCCTTCCTGCGATGTCTACCGCCATGTCAGCATCTACACACGACGGAAGAGGGTCCCTAACCTTACATTAAGGATTTGTAAATAAAATCCCCGTGTCTATTTTATTTGACACAGGCTGCTCTACAGTAGGGATTAGACCATCCTTAGTACACCCGTCATTAGCAACAGGGAAAAGCGTTAAATGTGTTACCTTCGGAAGTACAGTTGAGACATTTCCAACTGCGATCATACATGTAGATACACCATTTATTACAGGTAAAATCCATGCTTGTATGCTGCCGTCACCAATCGCCGATTTGATAATCGGGCGTATACATGGAGTTAAGTATTGTACGCCACAACAGGTTGCTATTTGGGAAAAGCAAAATATGCACTCTGCTTATGCAGTTACCACTAGAGCACAGGCTCAGGATATATTACATGTTACACCGCCCATAACTTCTGACAATAATGATAATGATAATGGTAACTCTCCTATATCACGAGAGTCTTTTATTGAGTTACAACAGAATGACGCATCACTAAAAAGATTTTTTCTGTTGGCTCAGAATAATAGCACAATCAACGAAACGAACCTTAAACATTGTTGTATACTTAAAAATGGAGTACTAGTTAGAATGGTACGTGATGCTTCTTCATCCGTACGTTCTCAAATTTTGGTACCCACAAACATGAGAGCGCGTATTTTACGACATGCTGACGACTCCCAATGTGCGGGTCATATGGGTTTTTTCCGTACTAAATCTAAAGTGCTGTCTTCATTTTATTGGCCAGGCGTTCATAGGGATGTAACCATTTATTGTCGTTCTTGCACCACATGTCAAGAGGTTAAGGTACGTGGTCCACGTCACGCAGCCCCTATTCAAGCTGCCGACATTCCAATTCGACCTTTTGAGAAAATGGCTATTGATATTATTGGACCTTTACAACCTTCTGCTAGAGGACACAAATTCATTCTTACATGTATTGGTATGTGTACTCGCTGGCCTGAGGCTATACCACTTAAGAGTGTTTCATCTGCTGATGTTGCAGATGCGCTATGGTTGATTCTTTCTCGTTTAGGTTTTCCGAAGAACATTTTATCTGACCATGGGGCACAATTTGTATCTGAATCTATGTCTCAAGTAATGACCATGCTACACATCGACAGGTCTCTTAGTAGCATATATCACGCTATGCCAAATGGGTTAATTGAGCGTCAGAACAGGACACTTAAACAGTTACTGGGTAAAAATCACTGATGATCATCCTCAGGATTGGGACAGAGTTTTGCCCGCTGCTCTCTTCGCTTATCGCGAGGTGCAAAATGAAAATACAGGTTTTTCACATTTTGAACTTGTCTTCGGTGCACAACCCCGTGGTCCCATGTCGCTACTTTACGATTTACTCACTGCCGATGATATTTCCGATGACACCCAATCTTTGTATGAATATGTTGTTACTTTAAGACAGAAAATTATTGACGCATGTAGGTTGGCTACTTCTTCTTCAGAGTCCGCCAAAGAGAAGGCAAGACTCTTTATGAACAGATATCGACGTCTGCGTCAACTCTCTCCTGGTGATGAGGCTTATGTTTTACTTCCTCGCACAGACAATCGTCTACTTATTGCCTGGAAAGGTCCGTACAATAATGTGTCTAGAATATCAGCTGTTGATTACATCGTTAACATCGATGGTAAACACAAGACTTTTCACATAAATATGTTGAAAGAATGTCATGCCCGTCCAGACTATCTTCAGTCTGTTTTTCAGGCAACTGACGACCCCCCGCTTTGCCGTCATCATTATACCTCTTTGTCGGTTTTTCAGGAGGAGGAGACATCTTTCTCTGATGTACCCTTACCTCTTCCAGTAATATATTTACATTCAACCGAAACTTGAAGAGATGTGTCTATTTTAACTGAACTTTCCACGGAAAGACAACAGCAGATCTCTGCTCTCTTACATTCGTATCAAGATGTACTTACTGACATCCCAGGTCATACTTCTGTCATTTATCATGACATTATACTAACCGATGACACACCTATTCGTGTCCGCCCCTACCCCATTCCTCTTCACTTCCAAACTCAAGTAGAGAAGGAATTAGGCGATATGCTCCGATTGAATATTATCGAACCTTCTACATCACCTTATTCTTCTTCTATGATTATTGTCAGGAAGAAGGATAATAACATCCGTCTTTGTATAGATTATCGTGGGTTAAATAAAGTTTCCAAGTTTGATGCCGAACCACCCCCTCTCTTGGAGGATTTACTTGCGAAACTTGCTAAATCAACCTTTTTCACTAAACTCGATTTATCAAAGGGCTATTGGCAAGTACCATTAGCGGCTCGAGCTAAACCACTCACGGCTTTTTCTACCCCCCGAGGTCTATTCCAATGGAACTTTATGCCTTTTGGACTTGTTAACGCTCCTGCTACTTTCGTACGCATGATGCGTCGTATCTTATCTCACCACACTGATGTAATTGCATATCTAGATGATATTTGCCTTTTCAGTGACTGTTGGAATGATCATGTCCATGGATTATCTTTGTTGTTATCCACACTCCGTTCTCACAATCTGACGGCTAAACCGTCAAAAGCATATATAGGTTTTAGTGAGATATCTTTTTTGGGTCATCGTGTTGGTCATGGTTTCCTATATACTGAGGATAATAATACGAGTATTTCAAAAATTTTAAACATCACTATTCCTAGGACTAAAAAACAGGTTAGAAGTGTTTTGGGACTAATCCAATATTATGGGTGATTCATTCCCCACTTGTCTACTGTCACCACACCCCTCTCTACTTTATTAAAGAAAGGGCTACCTAACATAGTACGGTGGTCAAACGAGTGTCAGACCACTTTAGACTTAATCAAATCACTTTTTTCATCTGCGCCTATTTTACGCTTACCAATCGCAGATCTACCATTTATACTCCGCAGCGACGCTTCAAATGTTAGGATCGGTGCGGCATTGATGCAGTTCTACTCCGGAACGTTAAATCCAGTCATATATGTATCAAGGAAGCTCACAGCGATGGAACAAGTATATACGGGGCACAAAGGAAATACTATCATGGGAAGCTATCTTTAGCCTAAACAAGGAAGTCCTCAATACAGCGATGGTCATTATAACGCTGTGTGTTGTGCTTTCTTGTACTGGACAAGGAAATACTTGCAATGCCTAAGAAAAATGGTCTATCATCAAACTTCAACATTGCACACCATCGTTTCCTCACTGGCGTACCTGAAAAAAACAACCTTTTTTCGTGAGTTGGGGGCAGTACGAAGGATATCAAAAGGCTCTCACTGCGCTCACCAAAACAGGGACCTGAAGTCTTCACAGCGACGGAATCATTATATCCTGTCTGGACAAGGATATCGGATCCATTATGGTCCGTATTCATATCTTTTCCTTCTGAGGCGCACATCTTTTCTTCGTTGAGATCTTTGCAGCCTTTTCACAGATCACGGTAGCCATATCTTTCATTCACGATTCATTACCTGGATCGGAGAATGTCCTTGCAGATACGTTGTCCCGCTGCCCCCAAGAACCTACCGGGGAGTTACGCCTTACAGTGTGTGCAACTTCTGCACAGCCTACTGATCAATTGTAACTTATTTCGTGTTAATACATGATCTTTTCATTTTAAATTGACATGACTATCTTACCAAACGTCAACATCTTTTCATGTGCATTGAATATCTAGTTCGTTACTTCAACAGAAATATTTCGGTGCGTTTATTTCAATCTAGGAATACAGTGACATATTTGGAACTTATAGAGTGATATAATTATGAATTAACATTAATAACTTAATAACTTTTTAGTATGTGATAATCGTATATCACAGTCGTTTTTGTGCAACCAAAATAACTCTCTTTGCCGAGTTGGTGTGTTATTAATACTGTATTTAACTTTGATTGCGGATTAATTAGTGACATTTTAATTTGTCACGAACAATATTAGAGATTTAGTACCACAATATTTACTTAATTAGTTTCGTATATTATATAAAAATGTGGTATATTGCCATAATTATTTTACGATCACACATTAGTGACATTTTATGGTTTTGGCACATAAGTACAATTCATGTGTCCTTATTTGCATATCTGCTTAGGCCATGTTGTTGATTCTCCCGACACTTGCTATGGACTGTGTTAATTTTCGTATATTGTTTTAATTTCCATATTGATTTTGTTTAATTCTTGTTACCAATTATCACTTTGGCTCATCCATTCATACTTCCATTACTCAAAATGTTTAACAATTTTGTCTCACTGTAGTCTTCATTTTTCACCATTTTTTTCATCCTTCGATACTATTATTTCATTGCTTCATTGGTGTTTCGTACGATTTTGATACATTATGTGTCATTTCTTTAGGTTGAATTTTTAATTTGGAATTTATTTTCTTTTTTCCATACTTCATCCCACGTTTTAATATTTACAAATATCTTAACATTTAAATGATATTACATTAATTGTTGAAATGAACTTGATCGATTTCGTCGGTATAATTTAATTGTCTCGTGGGGAGAAGGTATTTGTTAAGTCCTTTTTGCGCGTGTAATTTAAATGTTGAGCACATCTAAGAAAATATATATATGTTTAATTATTTACGCGCTGTCATATACGATGTTGAACACAAAAGCGCAACGTGGTGCGCTCTGGTTTGTTGCCAAAGAACAATTACGTTATGATAGGAGATGCCTAATGTCTTTGGACGGAGCTGATTGTAAATCTTGCCCAAATTATGGGAAGCATCCATAAACCTCCTTGTATGGAGTATCTACGTTAGCCAGTACAGGGCTCGTTTGCATATTATATATTATGCTATTTTCGTCATTGCCAAAATCTGGCTGAACTTCGACACATACGCCATGTTGTGTCGCTAGTGGGTTCCAGATCCTTACCGAATATTATCGGGATTATTATTCAATATATCTAGAGGGTTAATCAATAAAACCCATGTCGTTTTATACAAGCTCCGTAATGAAAGCGATGGTAGAACTACTTGTCGTAAAGTTCATCGCCGTCCTTGAAGGGTCGGCCGTTATAGAATGTCGATCAAGTCCATGATCAAAGTTAGATGAGAATGCAATGAACTATGATGTCTTGATGTTATAACCTAATCTATTGATATGATGCCTACTACTACAATATTTGATCCACTGTATTGCGTCCACCAAATAAACGTATGTCTGATGTCAAGCCATGACTCCACTCGACATTGATTACCAGTTGGTGAAATTATGTATTAACCTTGGCCCATCTTTCGGCCCACGATGTTTAATGATTCGCGTTCTATATTAGTCGGCAAGCCTTGTAAGCGCGACCAAGACTGACAACATTTTAAAGTCAGTAGACATATTGACAGTCTCGTATAAAGACACGCCATGTTAACCAAAACATGCACATATAAAACAACGAGCGTATCACTCTTCTTTCATGATACTAGTCGGTGATACCTGTAACAAGAAGTTTTTTTAAGTTTATGTGTAAGTATTTTATAGTTAATAGTAGATGGATATCCAGGTGTATCAGAGGATACCAGGATAGTAGGCCAGTCAAGAGTTCTGGTCTTAAAAGTAATACCCCATTCTTAGAAATAAGCACTGGTGTATGGATATCATAGAAAAGTCAGACAGTGAAAATCCTGGCCCAGATAGTAAGAATTAGTACCAGGATTTAAGGTGTCTCCTCCTTGTGACTTTCTTATGATTAATTAATTTCTAGGGGATAAATAAAATGAACATTTACTTTAAACACAATTGTAAAAAGTGAATAAGTCCTCAGGTACAATTATAATCCTTTAATATTTACATTAATCTTCTTTTTCTGCTATTTAGAAAGGAGCATTAACATATACACAAAATATTCACACCATTAATGCTATTTCTTAACTAATGTGTTGGTAGGAATGTCTTTCCTTCTGGAAAATTTATTTACTTTAAACAAAGTCCTTTAGAAATTGTAATAAGCGTTATTGTCCTTTACACTTCTGGATCTTGACAATATCCTCTTGTATAGTAAAGTTAATGAATACTGGAATCAATATTACTATTTCACCGTTCTCTTAGTCTTGTGAATTTACAGATTACTGTCATCATTTGACTGAATTCTACAATACTTGGAACACTGTTGTAGAAGTTTGTTTAATATCACAAACATTGGCTGTTGGTTCATATATGGATCTGTCAGTGCCTTAACTGACACTTATCTGTGGAATCTTGATAGTGCTGACATGATCTGTCAGTGCCTTAACTGACACTTATCTGTGGAATCTTGATAGTGCTGACACTGAGCAGTCACTATATATATATATATATATATATATATATATATATATATATATATATATATATATATATATATATATATATATATATATATATATGTATGTATTGGCAGACCAAGCAATAGGAGTACCAATGACCAGCTGTAGTTCACTCTTTGGGGTCCTGCACTTTTGTGGGATTTCCTCTGATGAACAACACAAGGCTTCTGATACTTGACAGTCTGGTTTGAGTTGTTACATGGAACCCTCCGTCTTCAGAAAGCAGACACTGGACTTGGTAGATTGCTCACAATTCAGGCGTAGTGGCAAACTCTGCATTCAATCTGTCCCAAACTTTCTTTCCGTGTGTCCTTTCAATTTATCGCTCCGCTTATTATTGGTTCATCGTACGACTGAGAGGTACTGACGTCACAGTCTAAGACTAGGCTAGAAATTTTCTTCTCGAACCAGGGATTTTATAAGAGGTGTGCATTTCCTGAAACTTTCCCTTCATCATTCTCAGCTTGTATATTATCGATCCTGTTCCAACCTATCTTGTTTTATACAGTCGATTTAGATCTATCTTCCTATCCAGGTAATTCCACAATCCTTCACTTCTTTAATTTGCTATTTACAGCAGATGTAAGTTTTCAAGCTTTCAACTCAACTGTAGACACCAGAAATAAGTATTTATCTATGTACATCATAAACCCCTTTCGTTGTTTCTTATATCAATTTATTTACAAACCTCTCCTGGAATCAAAGGTGAAATCCTTTTCACAATAATTCCATTCTGATCCCTTATATCTCTTCCGGTCGATGACTATACTTCGACAAGTCAATATATGTCTACATCCTCCATTTTGCCTAAGGCGTTCCGTTTGCGGCTGCTTGCCCCGTGATTTGCGATAGATGATTGGTCAGTAAGACTTCGTGAAGTCGCTTTGCAATGCATTGTAAACAACTTTTGCGACAGTGCTCCCCCATATTTTAAGCTGATTGCTGTCTAGCTTAACTATTGGGTACAATACAGTTGCAAATCTATCATTCAGAGGTTAGTTTTCCATCCTTCCATCCTGTTCTAGTTCTGTGGGATGGCGACTGAGAAAATCAGCACCCACATTCTGTTTTCCATGAATGTATTCAATAGTAAAGGAATATGGCTGAATCAATAACGACCATCTTAACAAACGACTATTTGCATGACGTGACGAAGCCAGGAATGCCAGGGACTGATGGTCACACTAACAACAAATGGCTTGCCATAAAATAGGGTTGAAACTTATTGATGGTATACACCAATGCTAAACATTCCCTCTCTATAGTAGAGTAATTCCTTTCTGCAGAGTTCAACTTGCGGCTGGCATACGCAACAGGAAAAAGTTCCTCAGACTGTATCTGAGACTTTTGCAATAGAGCTGCACCAATTCCTAGATTGCTTGCATCAGTCCGTACTATAAACTCTTGCAACTTAGAATAGGCATACTGGTGAGTTTATGCTTTAATTCTGAATAAGCATGCTCACACTCTGCTGTCCACTTTATTGTGTCAGATTTCCTTTCTATGTCAGATCAGTCAAAGGTGCACATAAGGTGTTGAAGTCTTTGATATACTTTTGATAGAATCCACATAATGATACCAACGACCTTACATCCTTTTTTGTCTGTGGTCTAGGTGCATTTCTTAACTTTTCTATATTTTTGGGATCAGGAGACATGTTTCCCTGACAAATTGTATGTCCCAAAAATTCTAATTCCTGACATCCAATAACACACTTTGTTGGACGAGCAGTCAAACCTGCCTCTCTGAGTCTATCCAGTAACAGAGATAAGGAATGTTGATGATCCTCAAATGTTTCAGTGGCAATGAGAATGTCATCCATAAAGTTGGTGATGGCTGAGTTTTTCAAGGGCTCCAGCAATTTTCTCGTCATCCTTGAAAATACGCTTGGTGCGTTTTTCAACCCGAATGGTAGCACATTAAATTCGTAGTGGCCATCCGAATGGCTAAAAGCCAACATGTGTCGGATCTCGGGTTTGACGGGAATCTGGTAATATCCTTTACTTAAGTCGACCCTAGAGAAATATTTCGATTTACTTAGCGTCGAGAACAGCTGATTGGTATCTGGTAGTGGATCAGCCTGTGTTTCTGTAATCGCATTCAATTTTCGGTAATCGATACAGAGTCGGTGTTCTCCGCTTGGTTTTCTCAAAAGTACAACACTTGAACTGTAAGGCGATTCTGACTTGGAGATGATTTGTTCTTGCAACAAATAATCAATCTCTTCCTTCAATGCCTGTGCCTTAGCATATGGAATAGGGTAGGTCTTCATGCAGATCGGTGTTGGATCGATGACCCTCATGACATATTTCAATAAGTTTGTAAACCCAGGTTTATCTGTTAACACGTCTGCATGTGTTTTAGTAACTTTTTAACCTGCTCCCTCTGTTCCTGAGTTAACTGAGTACTAATTTTGACTTGTTCGTAAGTCTCAGTCGGTCTCAATGGATACTCTATTGAGGTTAGTGGTTCATGATTCATTTCAGTTGCGATGGCCAGAGTCATCATATGAGCTACTTCAGTTGATGTCCTGTCATAATATTTCTTTAACAGATTAACATGGTACACCTTTTCTTTGCCCTTCTTGTCAATTTTGTAATTAGTCCTAGATACTTTCTCTAGCACTTTATATGGACCCTGCCAACCAATCTGCAGTTTGTTGTTACTGCTGGGCAAAAGAAGAAGCACTTTTTCTCCAACAGCAAGTTCCCTATCCTTTGCTTTCTTGTTATAGTATTTAGCATGCTTCCTTCTGGCTCTGCGTAGATTGTCATTAGCCAATTTCCAGCCAGCTTTCAGTCGAAATGTCAACTCATTTACATACTGAATTGATGAGGTGACACTTTCCTCTGCCTTCTCATCTGTCCAAGTTTGCAGCGATGCTTCCAGTTGACTTTTTAAGGGCCGGCCAAACAACAATGTTGCCGGTGCCATTCCTGTGGAATTGTTTGGGACTTCCCGGTAGGCAAATAATGCAGCGGGTAAGTATACATCCCAAGTATCAGGTTTTTCACTTACCAGCTTTCTAAGAATGGAAATGAGCATACCATTGAACCGCTCTACTTGACCCTTCCCTTGTGCATGATAAGGTGTGCAATGATAATGTCTGGCTTGAAATATCCCGAATACTTCTTGTGTTAGCTTTCCCTTGAACTGAGAACCATTGTCAGTCAATATATGATGTGGGAAACCTAACCTGGTGAATATTGTCAACAGTGCCTCTGCCACATGCTACGGCCTCTCCCCACATAGAGCATGTATCAACCAGAGTTAAGATATAACTATTCCTTCTCTTAGTCCTAGTGAGGGGTCCAACAATATCCACTGCAACTCTCTCAAATGGAGTACCCATAATTGGCATCTCTCCTAGTGCTGCTGCTGCAGTCCTATGCTTGGGGGCTACACGTTGACACTCTGGACAAGACTTCACATATCTTTTGATATGTTCCGTGATCCCTGGCCAGTAATAGTGACAAGCTATCCGTCGACTAGTGGCACCAATTTCCATGTGTCCACTAAATGGAATAGCATGAGCCAGCTCCATAACTTTCTCCCTGTGTGATTTTGGCACTACCAGCTGTCCATGCCCTTGAGGTTCTGCTCCAGCTTTTCTATACAGTAGTCCATTTTTCATATAAAAGTGTCCTTTCTCTGGAGGGTTATGGGCCTTTGGCAATTTGCCAAAACAAGACTTCAATGTGCCGTCTACTGTTTGAGCCTTTTGGGTGAGTACAGATAGGATTTTCCTCCTCCTTTTTGGTGCTCGACCTGATCTGGACTGCGGCCATGGCAACAGGTTTTATTGGATCACCAAAAAATACATATCTACATCCCAGTATCAGCGGGTATATAGGGTCATCTATCACTGCTGCTTTTATCACTCCTTCCACTAGCGAGATTTCACATTGATCCTAGCTATGGGAAGTGTCATGGCTGCTGTCCCCTTAGTTGCCTCTTGTTTTCCACTGTCTCTGTGGTAAATTGATCAGAGTGCACTAGGGTTGAACTCACAACTGAGTCAAAATCCAGACCTGTATCATATAAGCACGTGACTTGAGTGCCGTTCACGGTTACGAGCTCACTCACAGGGGGATGACGGAGGCTATTCTGACTCCCTGTCAGTTCTTTCTTATCCTTCCTATTCCCTGTTGCTAAACATGCAGCGTGGTGAGGAGGGGTTTTCCTTTTACAATCTACAGTATTGTGGTTGCTCATCTTACAAATTTTGCACCACTTATCTCCCTGTTTGTAGGGTTTCTTTTGATGAGTCTGAGGGTTCTTGTCCTTATTATCAAATCTTTGCTTATTTTTGTACGGTTGGTCCCTTTGATCAAACTTGGTATTATTTTGTGGATGCTTATATCCTTCTACTTGCTTTCCTTTTGTTCCTACCAGTTCAGCTTGGTATCTCTCTGCCCATTTTAAAATGTCTTCCAGCCTTTCTGCTCCTTGTTCCATAAGAAATTTTCTCATTTCTTGAGGCATGGAATCTTTCACTTGCTCCAACATAACCATTTCTTTCAGATCCTCATAGGTTTTCTGATATTTACCTAAACTATTCCATTTCATCAAATACGTTTCTAGTCTACCTTAGAACTGGTTATAGGTTTCTCCAGGTAGAAGTTTAGCAGTTCTAAATTTCTTCCTATACGCCTCTGAGTATTTTTCATAACGAATAAGTAATGCTTGCTTTAAGATCTCATAATTTTCGTGATCTTCTTTGCGGAGTTTCAGAAACACATCATATGAAATACCTCTCAATCCTTGAGATAACTTTAAACTCCGTTTTTCCTTTTCCAATCCATATGTAGAGGCAAGCCTTTCATACCTGTCCAGATATGCCTCAATTTCATCTTCTATCTCCACAAATGGGTCCAAGTGGAAGTTCATGGATCCACTTGAGGTGCTTTGGCTGGAGTTACCGTCAGAGTGAGGTGAGCTACTACCTTGGGTGCTAGTACCAGCCTGAAGTTCAAGTTCAAGCTGTCTCATTTTCAGCTCATGTTCTCTCTCTGCTTGTAACCTCCTTTCTTCTCTCTCAGCTTCTACCTTTGTTTCTTGAACTTCAGCTTCCAACATTAACCTCTTTTCTTCCCTCTCTGCTTCAAATTTCTTGGCTTCTCTTTCTGCTTCTGCTTGCAACCTCTTTTCTTCCCTGTCCATATACTTATCACACTCAGTCGTGACATACTGGATCAGAGCATCACCATTCATGCCTAGATCTTTTCCTATCTGCAGTGTAGCAGACCTAAACTTGATCAAGTCAGCCATGATGTATATGTAGCCTTGTAGGGTAAGCTGTCTTACTCAAACTAAATTAATACAATATAATTAACTTAACTAAAATTAAAGTTAATTAAACTGACATCACCATATATGAAACAGCTTTCTTTATCTGTACTCAATGGTACTCCCAAAAATGTTATTTCCTACTTTGTTAACTTTTTCCAAAAAATATCTACAAAAAATTTTCTAGACAGCAGAAATAGAATGTTGGCTCTGGAATATCAAAGATATCCCGCGAACGAGACCCCAGTGTAACGAGAGGTTTTTTAAAGTTTATTTGTAAGTATTTTATAGTTAATAGTAGATCGGATATCCAGGTGTATCAGAGGATACCAGGATAGTATGCCAGTCAAGAGTTCTGGTCTTAAAAGTAATACCCCAGTCTTAGAAATAAGCACTGGTGTATGGATATCATAGAAAAGTCAGACGGTGAAAATCCTGGCCCATATGGTAAGAATTAGTACCAGGATTTAAGGTGTCTCCTCCCTGTGACTTTCTTATGATTAATTAATTTCTAGGGGATAAATAAAATGAACATTTACTTTAAACACAATTGTAAAAAGTGAATAAGTCCTCAGGTACAATTATAATCCTTTAATATTTACATTAATCTTCTTTTTCTGCTATTTGGAAATGAGCATTAACATATACACAAAATATTCACACCATTAATGTTATTTCTTAACTAATGTGTTGGTAGGAATGTCTTTCCTTCTGGAAAATTTATTTACTTTAAACAAAGTCCTTTAGAAATTGTAATAAGCGTTATTGTCCTTTACACTTCTGGATCTTGACAATATCCTCTTGTATAGTAAAGTTAATGAATACTGGAATCAATATTAATCACTGTTCTCTTAGTCTTGTGAATTTACAGGTTACTGTCATCATTTGACTGAATTCTACAATACTTGGAATACTGTTGTAGAAGTTTGTTTAATATCACAAACATTGGCTGTTGGTTCATATATGGATTCTGTCAGTGCCTTAATTGACACTTATCTGTGAATCTTGATAGTGCTGACACTGAACAGTCACTGTATATATATATATATATATATATATATATATATATATATATATATATATATATATATATATATATATATATCAGTATTGGCAGACTTTTGACGTCATTTTTGTCGGTCACAGAAGATGTAAATCTATTTAATATTTTTGATGGTCGAAGGTACAGAACTGTATGTTAACTCCCTGACACAGGTTGATTAGGGGTTACCTTCCCTGTGTTTATTTTTTCTTAAGACGGGATAGTTAACTGTTCTCAAATCTGTTCTGTCTACGCATGCGCTAGCTTTTAGCGCGAACCGAGCAGACTTCCATCTGGATTGATGAGCTGGTTTTCTGCCGGACGAAGATGTCCGTTGTTTTCTTCTCTGCATTATCTGGGGAAAAGATAGTCTTGTGCTCCGTGATTCTCCCCAGAGTTATTCTGTTCGTCTGGAATGACGACAGGTGTTATTTGTGTATTTCTCGGAATTCTGTCCAAGGTAAAATAACTTAATTATTATGCAAAGCTTGCAGAACATTGCGTATGAACCTATGAGTAGCGCTCACAGTTCTTGTGATCCAGAGTCCATTTTGTGTGCTTAACGTAGCCAATTAGGTCTATTGGTTGAAGTACTTTACAGAAGCACAATGAACATATATTGATATGAAACCCGCAGGATGGTGGTACGTTTCAGCGTGGAAGATAATACATGCCTATGAAAAAAAGCACAGTTGTGTATCAACCATTATAAGGCCCGTCATTACGGCCTATAACTTTGAGCAGAAGAAGTGCCTTGACTTTGGTTACAAGTTCACAGACTTCTATATTAAGCAACTATATTTGTTAAGGACTACCTGACGCGTTCAGTCAGGGGACCCTGAGCTACGGTAGGAAAAAGAATATGTTGTCAAGCCAGCGTTATTAACATCATACCTACGAGCTATACAAAACTGATGATGTTCGATATTCCTATTCATTACCACATATGAACAGTTATTAAAGGACAGACCATTGTCGATAATGTTCTTATAGATGAGTGGTTCAAGCTCTATATGCCAGATGTTTTGCCAGTCATTTTCAATGTATATGATATCCTTGATTCTCGTCCATTTGACTGTAACTGTTGATGTCACTGTGTCAGGTAAATAAATGGTTGAAAGTTCCAGCAGTTTATACAATTACTGACTACTGCATGTGAGTGAGTGGGTGCCTTGTTTACCAATCAAAGATCCTAAAAGCATTCGTGTCTCTACATACCTACATCACTTGTCAACCATACAACCTTCGAGTACCTCACATACAAGAAATGTCTGATGCTTGTATGTCAACATGACACCCTGTTAGCACCTCAACGCCTGGTGAGCTATTCACGCATAACAAAGCTGCTTGGTCCAGGTCGGACTGACTACAACAGTACACAGTAAAGGTATTACTACGTTCCTACTAAAACATAACGTAAATCCCACCTTCATATTTGTGGTGACCGTAAATTACTGGCTCACATTTGTGGTGACCGTAAATAGTAAGGTAACATTTGTGGTAGGCCAGATCAGTGGGTCTAAAGCTGTCCATTGGACTGATTAAGGACATTATTTGATGACAACACACATTGATGATGAACTACACATTGGAAACTGGACAAGATCATTTATACTGTTCAGCACATAACAGCAACACACTTTCAACAGTTGAAACTCGTCGATGACCTACATTGTAAACGATCACGACTTGTGTTTACATACAAGTTCAGCTGTTGTGGACAAGTCTATTCACTGTAATTTTCAACGGTGGAGCTTCCTCGCATTGCTGTAGATTGTCAGACAACATTGTTGACTAAGGCCAGGATTATATCTAAGATAAGTGGCGGTTTGTTTTTTCGGAAACTTTGTACCGTTATATTGTGAATAACTGAGCCTTCTTGCAACACACTTTATTAATGCATTCTTTGTTTACATGTTCTTTGTTTACATGTTGTGTTAGTGTGTGTCTCGCGGGCTGATTGAGCAGGTGACTCCGTTAGAAGATACCACGTGACAGAGGTTCTATCGAGAGCGTCTTCTGTAGGGACTACGCATATTTCCCACAGCGGAATTTGCGAGCGACGCGTGTTGCTACTTTTCAATTTTTTTCTTAGCTGTGACGAGATGTGTTAGTGTCATTTTCGTTATTTTTTTCCATTCTTTGATTTTCGATTTGTTTTGTTTGTATCTGTCCGCCTCTCCTTCCTTTCATTTATTTGTATACACCCTTTCTGTTTATAACAGTGTTGTGATTTGCTTTGATTTTTCGCTGTTATCATTGTAATTTTTTACAACATTAGATTTAGTTAAGCTTTATTTATCATTTGACTTCTGCGAACGTTTTCGGTTGTTATACATTCTTGTCTTTGTATTGTTTTCGTCTACTTGTTCATCATACACAGTCTATATATATACTTGGTCATGGACTATTATTGTTGATATGATGCACTTTTCAGATAGTGGTTATTTATGATCTTATTATTATAAAGAAACAAGGTGATTATACAAGTCTTTGATTAAAAGACTTGTCTCCCATGGAGATTGGGATAGAATAAAGTGAAGTGAGTATACAAGTCTAGGATTACAGACTTGACTCCCAATGAGGTTGGGATAAGGTAATTTGTTCAATTTTTCAGATGTAATCTCATATTATTGACAGGATGTCTACATTAGATGTCTTTATTGAGCAAGGGAAATCCCTTGGCAAAACTGGTGACAAATTGGAAAAGTTTGCACTTGCTCAATATGCCAAGGCACAGCAGACTGAAGAGAAAAGGATGCAAATGTAGTTGGACAGAGAAGCTGAAGATAGAAGAATACAGCAACAAAGAGAAGCTGAAGAGAGAAAATTTCAAGCTGCTGCTGAAGCTGAAAATAAAAGATTAGACAGAGAAGCTGCTGCTGAGGAGAGAAAACTTCAAGCTGCTGCTGAAGAGAGAAAACTTCAAGCTGAGGCTGCTGCTGAGGAGAGAAAACTTCAAGCTGCTGCTGAGGAGAGAAAACTTCAAGCTGAGGCTGCTGCTGAGGAGAGAAAACTTCAAGCTGCTGCCGAGGAAAGGAAAGCAAACATGGAACATGAGGAAAAACTATTAGCTTTGGAGTTCGAGAAATTAAAGGTGATGAATATGAGTGCTTATCAATCAACTTCGGGTAAGATAAAGGAGAATACTTACAAGGTTAAATTACCTCCTTTCAACCCTCTAAAGGACGACATAACCTTCTACTTGGATAGATTCCAATTAACATGCGTAGCGCATAAGGTAGATAAGGAACAATATGTCAGACAACTGATGGATTTACTTTCAGGTGAACCATTGAGTACTGTAATGGCAGTAGAGGAAACTGTTAGAACTAATTATGATGTTGTCAGGGCAACATTACTTAACAGATATCAATTAAAAGAAGAAGAAGGTTATCGTCTTCGTTTTAAGACAATGCTACCAGAAACTGGAGTAGAGTTCTCTGACTTTATTACTAAGATTTGTCTTACATTCACACGTTGGATTGAGTTGTCTAAAACAGAAAAAAAACATATTGGGGTAATGACAATAGTGATTATGGAAACTGGGATTCGAACCAGAGCGGTGGTCAAGGTAGATCAAACTATGATAATTTCAGAGGAAATAATAATCAAGGTAGATCAAACTATGATAATTTCAGAAGAAATAATAATCGTGGTAGATCTCAATACAAGAAAAAGAGATCACATCACCAGGGAAACTCGGTACAACAAGAGTCTCATGGTGTCAATAATCAGGTGAACGAGAATAAAAATTCTAATGCTGTCACTTGTGCAGCTTTTGACTTTGGGAAAGCATCTAAATGCACCCAATGCTCAACATTATTTGAACCAACCACGGTAACTACTTTGAGTTGTGGACCCTCTGCCCGCTCTCCCTGCTGCAATTGCGCATGACGGGAGAGGATCGCTTATCTTGCATAGAGGTCTCGTGGATAATAACCCAGTCTCAGTGCTATTTGATTCTGGGTGCCCTACTATTGGGGTTAAGCAATCGCTTATAGATCCTCGCTGTGCCACAGGGAAAATAGGTAAATGTGTAACATTTGGTGGCACAGTTGAAAAGTACTCGACCGCTATTATTCACATTGCTACTCCTTTCTTTACGGGAGATGGCCACGCGTGTCTTCTACCTAACCCTATTGCGGATCTTATAATCGGGCGTATTCACGGGGTTAAGGAATGCACCCCGCAACAAATTACTGCCTGGGAAGAACAGAATATGCAAACAGCCAATGCAGTGGTAACAAGAGCACAAGCTCTTATTCCTCAAACTTCATCTACTGAAGTTAATGAAGTAGTTAGCCAAGATGATCACTTGGAGATTTCGCATGACTCGTTTGTGAAACTACAAGATAAAGACCCTTCTTTAATGAAATTCTTTCTTCTCGCTAAAAACGGTGATCCGAATCAGAATACAAATCGCAAATCATATATCACTATGAAGAATGGTATACTAGTGCGTATGGTACAACACTCAGACGCGACAATGCATTCTCAAATTCTCGTGCCCAAAGTATGAGAGCTTTAATTCTTCAACATGCACACGATTCTCAGTGTGCTGGACACATGGGTTTTTCCCAAACTAAGTCGAGAGTTCTGGGATCTTTCTTTTGGCCGTTTGTCAATAAAGACATACGAATTTATTGCCGGTCTTGCAAAATATGTCAAGAGGTAAAGTCTAGAGGTCCACGACATGATGCGCCTATTCAGGCTGCAGACATTCCTATCCGGCCGTTTCAGAAAATGGCCATAGATATCATTGGCCCTTTTAAGACTAAATCGGCCAGGGGACATCAATTTATTTTACGTGCATTGATATGTGCACGCGTTGGCCAGAGGCTATTCCTCTTAAGAGCATTTCCACTGCTGATATCGCAGACGCTCTTTGGCTTATATTTTCTCGTTTAGGTTTTCCTCGGGAAATATTGTCAGACCATGGCACACAATTGATATCAGAGACAATGTCGCAGGTAATGTCTACTCTGCACAATAAAAGATCTCTGAGTAGTATTTATCACCCAATGTCTAATGGGTTAGTTGAGCTTCTCAATAGAACACTCAAGAACTTACTGGGGAAGATAACTGAGGATCATCCTCAGGATTGGGACAGGGTCTTACCCGCGGCTCTCTTTGCTTATAGGGAGGTCCCCAACGAACATATAGGATTTTCTCCTTTTGAACTTGTCTTTGGCGCGCGACCGCGCGGTCCTATGTCTTTGCTGCATGATTTTATAACTGCTGATAATATCGACAATGACACACAATCTTCATATGAGTATGTCATTGCTCTCAGAAAAAAAATCATTGAAGCATGAAAGCTAGCAACTTCATCATCCGAATTTGCTAAGGAAAAGGCAAGGCTATTTGCTAATAAGAAGAGACGCCTACGTCAACTTTGTCCTGGAGACAAAGCGTTTGTTTTACTTCCTTCTAGGGAGAACATACTGCTTATTACATGGAAAGGTCCATATACAATAGTCTCGAAGATTTCCGATGATAAATATGCTTACGGAATATCATGAGCGACCAGACTATTTGCAGCCTATTTTTCAGGCGACGGACGATTCTCCAGTCCAACAAGGTCATATCTCATCCCTGTCAGTTATACAGGATGAGGAAACTACTTTTTCGGATGTTAATCTACCTTTTCCTATGATTCCACTTACTTCTACGGAATCATGGAGAAACGTTACTGTTTCTTCTAATTTGTCTTTTGAAGAACAGCGACAAATATCTTCTACGCTACAAGTATTTCAGGATGTCCTTACCGACATTCCTGGACACACACATGTCATTGAGCATGACATTATACTTACTGATCATACTCCGATCAGAGTAAGACCATATCCTATTCCTATTCATTTTCAAGCACAAGTCGAGAAAGAATTGGATGAAATGACACAATTGAAGATATTTGAACCATCCACCTCAGCATACTCTTCGTCCATGGTTATTGTTCGAAAGAAAGACAATAACATACGCATTTGCGTAGATTATCGCAAATTAAACCAAGTTACGAAGTTCGATGCTGAACCTATGCCTTTATTAGAAGATCTACTTATTAGACTTTCTAACTCTCAATTGTTTACTAAGCTTGACTTATCAAAAGGCTATTGGCAAGTTCCGTTAACTGAACCCGCCAAACCTTTCACTGCTTTCTCAACACCTAGGGGTTTGTTTCAGTGGAATTTTATGCCTTTCGGGCTTATGAACGCCCCGGCTACTTTTGTACGCATGATACGTCGAATTCTCTCATATCGTTCAGATGTCATTGCATACTTAGATGACATTTGTCTTTTCAGTAATACTTGGGAAGATCACTATTTGGGGTTAAATGAATTACTGTCAACTCTACGCGAGCATAATTTGACTGCAAAACCCTCTAAAACCTTTGTTGGGTTTAGCAAAATTTCTTTCCTGGGTCATCGAGTTGGTCATGGTCTATTGAAGACAGAGGACCAAAACATTTCTAAGATATTAAATATCTCGGTGCCTAAAACAAAGAAACAAGTACGTAGTCTTTTGGGATTAATACAATTCTACGGAAGATTCATTAAGAATCTATGCTCTATCATGGCACCACTCTCAACCCTATTGAAGAAAGGGTCTCCTAACATGGTGCGCTGGTCTCAAGAATGTCAAGCTTCATTGGATCAGATTAAGAATTTGTTCTCATCCCCACCTATCTTAAGACTACCTATTGCTGATAAGACTTTTGTTCTTCGTAGTGACGCATCATCCACAGGGATCGGAGCGGCACTAATGCAAGAGTATTCAGGAACTCTGCATCCTGTAATGTATATTTCTAGGAAACTGAATGCGGCAGAAAGGAATTACTCGGTTTTAGACCGTGAGTTGTTGGCTATGGTTTGGTCAATGCTTAAATTACAAAGATTCCTTTTTATCTACTCGATATGCTATTGCTCTTCAACCTTTTCATTTCACGGTGCGAGCTATCCGTGGTCTGGATAATGTGATGGCAGACATACTGTCTAGATGCCCACATGAGTCCACTTAAGTCTTGTGTCCTAGTTTTTTCTGATACACTGCTAGACATATGTCTCTTCACTATACCTATATTTTCGTGACAATGCAAATATGAACATACAGAAGTTGATGCGATATCTTTGTATGAGGAATCACCCGCAACTTGATATATTGTTAATATTATGGTATAGCACATAGGTAATTGTCAATATAAGTATAGGGGTGTATTGTAGAATTGTGGTTGGAGCATTTGATATTGATATAGGAAACTAAAGTATAATTAATAGGATTAAGTCCAGATATGATGCCCATTAGATGTTAGACTGATTTCTTTTGAGTCCATTAATAATAGTAAACCAATGAAGTAATTCAACTGTTAAAAAGAGGACTTTTATTGAATAGATATAGTGAAGTTTAGTAAAGACTGTTGCAATTAGATAAATGTTTTCTTTCATGTATTTTCGCATAGCAGATCATGGTCAGCGTGAGCAAGGCACGGCACTATCAAAGGAAAACTGTGTTTGTAAGAGGCAGTTGAATCAAATTCGATACATTGATATTGTATTCCCCGATTTTTTCCCGGCGTTTGAAGTGACAAAAGTAGTGTGTTGATAGGGAATATAGGTTTATTGTTATAGGGCCGGAAACAGTCACCGGTTGAATCAGAATCTCGCCAGATGTTTATAATTATGATTTGTGATAAGAAGGCTGAATGGTCCCTGATTGAAGGCCTGGTTTTAGTGAGAACGGCTGCTATCTTTATTTTATCGGGGTGCTGACAAGTGAATCAGGGGGGGGGGGGGTGGGTAGTCTGGGGGGGGGGGGGGGGGCGGCGAGACCGGGTGGGTTTTGTGGGGGGGGAGGGGGCGGGTGGGGCGGGGCCCTCGCATACCTTATGCTCCTTTATTATTTTTGTGGATGTTGATAATTTTTGGTGTTTTTTCAACTAATGAACGGTCCACGTAGTATACGTTCCTTGCTCGATAGCTAAATACAAAGAGTTGTAACCCGTTTATGTTGGAATATGGGGGGGGGGACGTCCTTTGAGGGACAGGATAAATAAGGATACGAACCGTGTGTGGC
>JAMPIV010019056.1:0-55517 GCA_024509875.1 Oreohelix idahoensis
ATTATTAAGTCCATTATTTGGAAAAACGATCGCGTGTGCGGTAAAGAGCATCTGTTGTGCGTTATATAAAATGTAATAAAGTGTGTTTGATCGATTTTATTGCAAATCCATTCTCGCCTATTTGTTAACTTCTAATTTAATCTTCCGTGTACCATGGAAGTTGCGACGCCCTCGTGATTTTCCCTTTACCCTCCACGTCGGGAAAAATAGAATTTCGCCCACTTTTCGAAATCCGTTCTATTTCTTTTAAATTGAATCAAAATATTCGGGCCATCATATCAGTTTGTTATTTATGATTTAGTAAACTAACGTTCTACACATAAATAATGATAAATGAACAGAAGGAACAACTGGGGAGAGAGGGAATGGAAACAACTAAGGTTATGATGACCCTGTATGGTTCACTGGTGAAGAAGAGGGCACTAGCGGGACATTCATTGGAAACTTCCTGTTCATTTTTTTTTGTTTTTAACAGAAGGAAGCGAATCAACAAATTTAGATATACTATCACTTGGGGAAAAAAAAGACAAACAAAATAAACCAACATCAATAGAAACACATTTTCAAACAGCTGGAATGTTGTAACACTGAACAATTAGTAAGTAAATAAAGTCTTTGTGAATCCAGTGTTTTTATTAATCTTTTTTTTCATAATAGTGTAAAGATATATTCATATAAAGACAATATAAAAAATAATTTAAAATTGAACAGTTAATATAATTAAATTGTAAATAATTGAATGCAATACAAAACAGTTACAGTATTTGCATTAAATAGCTGTTAATTGGAGATATTTTTTGTTTGTATTGATGGTTTTGCGAGGGGAAAAAAGAAAAGAAAAATTAATGAAACTCTTACATTATGGAAGACCCCATCTGATGCAGCTAGACCACAAAGTGATAGAAATGAGTATGTACAGTACTATTATTTTATACCATTTCAATTTAATACCTTATTTAGGCATATATGTGCATTGTTAATTTAGCTTTGGAATCCTGCTTTTAAAAAAGAAAGGTACAAAAAACACTTTGTTGAAACTAAAGCACTTATTACACTGTAGCTGGTCACCACTGTAGCTGGTCACCACTGTAGCTGGTCACCACTGTAGCTGGTCACCACTGTAGCTGGTCACCACTGTAGCTGATCCCCTTGCAGGAAGCTAGCACTAGGCATTCACATGCGTTCACAGTGGTGGTTTCTGTGGCTATTTGTTTTACTTGGTGATGTTGTCAACCCCATATTAGCTGCATTGTATGTCAACTCGGACTTGAGTTGGACTTAAGTCACCACAGCGACTCAACTCGAGACGACTTGAGATTTAGGCATTAGCGACTTGACTCTACTCAAGACTTGCCAATTTTGGTGAAACAACTCACTGTCCTCATTCATAATGCACTTCTTATTCATAAGAATAATATGCGATATCACCCAAACATTACAAGAATTCCATTGTGCAAGCACATTTTACTTCATATTATCAGACATAACTGGACACTTGCTAGACAAATATCTCGAGATACAGTGAATAGAACAGTCCCAACTAAGATGGTTTGGCCATGTCTGCAGAATGGGAGAAGATCGGCTACCACGACAAGCATGGGAAACAAAGAGCCAGGGATCCAGACCTCCAGGACGACCCAGAGTCCGCTGGGAGGACAACATTAGACAATCTTTGAAGGACCGAGGACTAGAATGGAACCAGGCCAGGAAGAAGACAGCTGATAGAATGGTCTGGCACTCTCTCTTCCAAACCTCTACACCTCACGGTAGAAGGGGAACGACTAAGTAAGTAAGTAAGTAAGTAAAAAACTAGAACGTGTGTCCTTAGCCTATAAATTTGCTTAAGCTTAAGATTAACTGCTGATGTATTATTCCATCCATTCCATTGTAGACTTGGGAGGGGGAAGACAGTATGCTTGAGAAGATAATATTTCTAAAATTTAATACTGAAAAATAACTTTGATCTCATAAAATGTCAGTAGGTAAAATAGTAAAAGTACTAAAATATATAATAATATTTTTCATTATTGTTTGTAGTGACCGATCTGATTATTTGACAAAGTGCGATTGTGGCTATAAACAGTGTAAGATCTAATATGAGGGTCAACTCTGGACTCAATTTGCGACGACTTGAAACCAGTGTTAGGGACTTGCAATATGACTTGAGACTTGTACTAAAAAAATTGAGACTTGTACTAAAAGTCTTGAGACTTGTAGTAAAAGACTTCAGACTTGTACTAAAAAACTTGAGACTTGTACTAAAAGACTTGAGACTTGTAGTAAAAGACTTGAGACTTGTATTAAAAGACTTGAGACTTGTACTAAAAGACTTGAGATTTGTAGTAAAAGGCTTGAGACTTGTACTTAAAGACTTGAGACTCGTTAGAAAAGACTTGACAAAAATTTGGTGGTGCAGTATCCTTAATCTTTCTATGTCTCTTCAGAGACCCAGGGAACTGACCAGGGTAAATATTCTTAATGTTAACACAATAACTTGATCATGACAATTAGTTGTTAATCAGTGTTTAGTGCATTGGCTTCCTAGCATGGTGGTCCATGTTCAATCCCCAGTTGAGGTGGGATTTTGTGGACCACAATCGGCTCTGGGGTCGACCCAGCCTCATGAATTGGGTACCAGAGGAACTCTGGGAAGGTTAAGGTGGCCAGCATGATTCTGACCATATCACCCCAGTGTGTTGATGGTCAAGAAAACATAGGCCTAACACCATATTCCCAATATGCCTCAATGGGCATTTAATGGGATCATTTACCTTTACCCTTTACCAATATGTATGTAACCAGTATGTATGTAACCAATAAATTGTATGTACAATCTATTTTTCATTACTATTACCTTACAATTTCCTTGTCATCTGGCAAATAATTAACAATTTGTGTTATGGAATTTAGGCCTATTCATCTATTGAATAGAGTCAGTTAAGTATTTAGGGCATTGCTATATTACATATAAGCTGGGGGTCCACAACTTATATGTAGTTGGAAAAGTGATTCTTAGATGTAAAAAGGTTGGGAACCACTGCTTTAGACCAGGGTTTCTCAAACTCTTTTTGTCTCAGGATCCCTTTACACTCTTACAAATTATTGATGGACCCCCAAAGAGCTTTTGTTTATATGGGTTTTATATATATCGATATTTACTGTATTATAAATGAAAACTTAGACATTTTAAAATATTATTTATTAGTTTATTTTAAAAATAAAAGCAACAAGACCATTACATGTTAACATAAATAATATATTTTTTTAAATGAAAAAAAAAATATTTTCAACAACCAAAAAAAAAAAAAAAAAATTAGTGCGAAGTTAAGCATTGTTTTACATTTTTGCTTAATAGAAGACAGCTGGATTCTCATATGTATCAATTGATATTGTATATAGACTACTGCTATTGTTTCTTGACAAACCAAACATAGAACACATCAACTGTGCTTTTTTTTTTTAAAATTAATGAAAAAAAAAATATCCCGTTCAACCTCTGATGGGTTATAATTAGGATATATATTGTTTTCAATTCCAAATAATATGAACAACTGCAGATATGAGAAAGTGGCATCACATTTGTCAAATCATTGTAAATAGGGACAATCACAATTGTGCTTATACGTTAAATAATATGAAAAAAAAATAAATAAACCAAAAAAAAAAAAATAAACACAAAAAACAAACAAAGTCAAGAAGAAACTCTGAACAAGAATAATATTAAAGTGGAGGGGTGTAAAGGCCTGGTGGTTCTAGTTATATAACTGACTTTAACAGATATTTAATTGACTTTCATCTGTTAAAAGTCATATGCATTGTAAGAACAGCATCAGAATGCATTGTAAGAACAGTGTGGTGGATTTGATGTTAACTGGTAAAATGTGAATTTTCTGCAGATGTGAGGTCAAGCTGTGAAGGCTCCTGAGTCTAATAGATAATAGGGTTTGTGGTCTCAGGGAACCTTGCTGCTACCACCCTACGACCTCAACCTGCGACGTATTTTTTTCCTACGTTATAGTAATGGTGTATGTCTGTTATCTGGCTAGTGTCTAGGGTAATGTCAAATGTGCTGTAATAAAATGACAACAAATACACCTAAGAACTCTATGAAAAGTAATTAACAACACCCAGAGTTAAGTTTTAAATGTGAAATCTTTTTTACAATTTATTTGTTCCAGTATCACAAATTTTTTTATGTATACTGGAATATTGAAACTCAAAATGATAATTCAAAGTATTTACATAAATTTTTGATTCAATTTAAAACTGAGTATATTAATTATTAGCAACTTTAATTAAATATGTCAATCTGGAACAGTGTCAATTTACTCTTTGCTCCTATGAATGGGTAATGATTGAAAAGAACGTCTGTCTTCATTATAATCTGAATGATCTAAAACACATTTGGGAAATGAGAGTAGTTGAGTTTGATATATCAAGTGCCCGGAGACTATTTCTTAACTTAGTATCCTCTGGTATACAGGATGAATTATGTTCACATCACCAGCTTCCACTGCCAAGTCCAGGATTCTGCTCGTGAAATATAACAAGGAGGCACACAGTCGATACTGCCTCAAGTCTTTAGATGCAGAAATATATACAGGTATAGGTTTACCTGGGCTCAACTTTGAGTCATAGTATGAAACCCTGGAACGATATAAAATGCGTCCTACTCAACCTCTGATATATACTCTCTCTTTCCCTAACTAATAAACATTTTTAATCTCAAATTCAGACTCAGCAAGGTAACTAAACCATTAGTTAGCATTCTTAAATTGTTTGTTACATCCATCATGGTCAAATAAACTTCAAACTATAGTTTGACACTTTCCTTGACAAAGGAAACATTTTAAGTTAATAATATCAAGTCATGTACAATCACAGTGACTTGCTGAAGACGACGGCCAGTAGTTTTCCTGGTCTTATGTCGTAATACTGTACAACAATTTCCCCATTAATATTTAATTTTACTTTCTCCTAAAGTGTCAGAAAGCCTGTCTGGCTTTTCTACAACATGTTAATATATTTCCTAACAACTCTGTGAGACAACACAAAGTTTGATGTTGACTTCCCTCTAGATAAACTTCTACCCACATAATGTTCATACATATTCAATAATACATACATAATAATAATAATAATGATGATATAAAGGTTTTCTTTCTTACCGCATCAGAGAAATATTAACACTAATAAGTTTGATTTGCGATAAATATAGTCAAATCCAGATCGCTTGCTGGTGCAGATCAGCAAAACAAGATCGTACTAATATCTTGTCTTCACACAACTTTAGTGTAATACAAATTGTTTCAAGTGGCGACTACCACTACCTTCAAACTAGTTTTATTCCTCTGTTAGTATATTAGACTCCAGCCAATCAGGGACTCTTAGGCTTCTAGCGTCCTTTTTTTCAAAACTGAACTCAATTTTCAAATCTTGGACTACCCTACCCTTTCCCAATATCTGTCAAGCTGAGAAAGATGTAGTCTGTTAGTCCATCTGTTTTCTGTCAATATCTCCTTTATTTATTGAGTGGTTCAAATTCTGATAAATAATTATTGATCCCGTTGCTGTCTGTCACACAGTGCTTATATTTTTATACGTTTATTTATTATATTTACTATTATAGTTTTTCTTCTTCAGTTCTTCAAATAACATATTTTCCTATCTACGGTAAGATACATTAACACTTTACTCTTCTATTACCCAATTAATGTCATTGTATTCGTCACTGTCTTTTATTTTAGCATATAAGAAAATTATATAAGTTTTTCTTCTATCTAACCTTCTATGCCCCGCTTGGGTGCCAATTTCAAATATGTAAACAACAAAATCGAGACACTACCAACTATGCTCCTTTTCTTCCCCTCTCATACTATATTTTCAAAAAATTTCCACGTTAAATCGTAATTTATTTCTTTAACTGTCGTTCTCATTCAGAACGAAACAGCGCTTTTGTAGTACGTCACACAATTCGACAACGCGTTGGCCATATGTTACCTTATAGTTACTTTTTAGCCCGAAATACACTGGTGTGTGTGTTTATATATTCTGGCGTGTCCAACAGCGTGAATATAGGCAGAGAACTGCGTGTCGAGCGAAGAGGGGTTTTGCAAGGCGGCTTTAATATTTGCGTTAATTCTTACTGCAGTTTCGTTCTACACTTCTGGAAAATGTCCGAATTGCTACTATTAGTGGCGTTAAAGTTAAAATCTTACGTTAATTCAGAACGGCAGTTTGGTGTCGCAGTTCTGGCACATGTTAATTGTAAGTCTCAAGGACGAAACTAGGAAAGCGTGTAAGATTTGACGGCGGGATAATTGTCTAAGCATTACTACTGTATAAAATTCAGCGCTCTACTGGCGTAGAAGACGACGACAGGCAAACACACACGGGCGGGTTTATTTATTTTCATAGGAGTAAAATCTTACTGAATTTAGCGATTGTTTCACAGATTTCGCTACACACCTCCCTTCCTAAAACATGCATTCATTGCAGGTTATAATCTGTCAGACAACTTAGCGCAAATGAAATCCTATGTCCTAAACGTTTTTCTGATAGTCATCATAAGGATGCCTACTCAAGAAGTCGGCTCCCACATTTTGCGACCCCGGTATGTATTTGATTGTAAATGAATACGGTTGGATAAGTAATGACCACCTTAATAAACGAGCATTTTCATGCTTGGCCTGTGACAAGAACACGAGGGGCTGATGGTCAGTTTGGACTTCAAATGTTCTACCATAGAGATAGATCTGGAACTTTTTTTATAGCCCAGATTAAAGCTAGACATTTTTTTTCACTTGTTGAATAGTTTTGCTCCGTCTTATTCAGCTTGCGGCTAGCATAAGCAACTGGGTTTAGTTCCCCATCAAGTGAAGTGGACCTTTGTAATAATGTGACCCCTAATCCGACGTTGCTAGCATCCGTTCTCACCACAAATTCCTGACTCAAATCAGGCAATTTCAATATCGGCTTGCTGGTGAATTTCTCTTTTAACTCTTGGTATGCCAATTCACACTGCGCTGACCAAATAATTTTATCATGTTGACCCTTACGAGTTAAATCTGTCAGCGGAGCACATATAGAGTTAAAGTTCTTTATGTATTTCTGATAAAACCCACACAAAGATACGAAAGATCTCACATCTTTTTTTGTTTGTGGCCTCAGTGCTCTTTGCAATTTCTCCAGGTTCTTGGGGTCAGGGGTCATGCTTCCCTGATATACTGTGTGTCCCAAGAATTCCAGCTCTTTACAACCCACACAACATTTTGTTGGTCTAGCAGTCAAATTTGCTTCTCTGAGCCTATCGAATAGCATATTCAGAGAGTTAATGTGTTCTTCGAATGTTTCAGTAGCAATAAGAATGTCATCCATGAAATTCGTTATACATGGATTATTCAGTGGATCCAACAATTTTCGCATCATCCTTGGAAAACACACTCGGGGAATTTTTCAACCCAAACGGCAACATGTTGAACTCATAATGGCCTTCCGAGGTGCTAAAGGCTAAATAAGGTCGAACCTCAGGCTTTACTGGAATTTGATAATAGCCTTTGCTAAGATCCACCTTAGAAAAATATTTTGCCTTGTTCAACCTGGCAAACAGCTGATTTGTATCAGGTAATGGATCCACCTGACCTTATGTGACAGCATTCAGTTTTCTGTAATCTATACACAGACGATGTTCTCCGGAGGGTTTCCTCAGCAAAACCACACTAGAGCTATACGGAGATTCGCTGTGAGAAATGATTCCTTCCTTCAACAAATAATCGATCTCCTCTTTCAAAGCTTTTTCCTTAGCGAAAGGAATGGTATAGGCTCTCATACAGATGGGTGTTGGGTCTGTTAGCTTCATATCATATTCTAACAGATTTATGTGCCCCGGCTTATCCGTTAAAACGTCTGTATGTTCAATCAGAACCTTTTGAACCTGCTCTCTCTGAGCTTTAGTCAGATGCTTACTGATTTTCACCTGTGCCTGTGTTTCACATGGTTTTAGTGGGTACTCGTGAGAGTCGAGGGGTTCATGTTTCATCCCCGTTGCTATCGACAAGGTCATTAGATGTGTCTCATCCTGGATTTCTCTGTCCAGGTACTTCTTTAAGAGGTTCACATGATACATTTTCTCTTTCCCCTTTTTGTCGATTTTATAATTAGTTCTAGACACCTTCTCTAGAACCGTATATGGACCTTGCCATCCAATTTGCAACTTGTTACTGCTGCCGGGTAGTAGAAGAAGCACCTTCTCTCCCACAGCTAATTCTCTATCCTTCGCTTTCTTGTTAAAATAAGCAGCATGTTTTTTCCTGGCTTGTCTGAGATTATCATTAGCAAGTTTCCAGCCAGTTTTGAAACGAGTGGTCAGCTCGTTCACATACTTATACGATGAGGTAACAGTCTCTTCTGCCTTCTCATCTGTCTACGTCTTTAACAAGGCTTCCAATGGACCTTTTATTGGCCTCCCAAATAACAGGGTTGCCGGTGCCTTTCCGGTCGAATTATGTGGAACTTCCCGATACGCGAACAACGCAGCGGGCAAATATTGATCCCACGTATCAGGTTTTTCATGGGCCAGCTTTCGCAGGATAGAAATGAGAGTCCCATTGAACCTCTCCACCTGGCCGTTCCCTTGGGGGTGATACGGACTACAATGAAAGTGCTTGACCTGGAAGATCCTGAAAACTTCTTCCGTTAGTCTCCCCTTGAACTGTGAGCCGTTATCAGTCAAGATTTGGTGCGGGAAACCTAACCTCGTGAATATGGTGAGTAATGCCTCTGCCACATGCTTCGAATCGATCGATGACAGGGCTACCGCCTCTCCCCACATAGAACAAGTGTCCACCAGAGTGAGAATGTAACTGTTCCTCCTCTTGGTACGTGTGAGAGGTCCCACAATATCCACTGCAACCCTCTCAAAAGGGGTTCCCACTATGGGCATTTCCCCTAGAGTTGCAGGAGCAGTCCAGTGCTTCGGAGCTACCCTTTGACATTCTGGGCAGGATTTGACATATCTTTTTATATCCTCCGTTATCCCTGGCCAGAAGTAATGACAAGCTATACGCTGTCCTGTGGCGCTGATCCCCATATGACCACTGAAGGGAATCGCATGTCCTAATCCATCACTTTCTCCCTATACGAAGTGGGAAGTACCAGCTGTCCATGACCATTGGATCCAGTTCCAGCCTTCCTATAGATCAATTTATTCTTCATATAGTAGTCTCCTTTGTTTGGAGGTGTATGGCATTTAGGCAATTTTTTAAAGCACGGCTTGAGTGACCTATCCTCCGCCTGTGCCTTCCTCATCTCCTCTGGATGAGTATTTATAGGTTCATCCTCCTCCTTCCTTGACTGTGACCTGGTCTGCACTGTTGCCATGATCACAGGTCTCTTGGGATTCCCCAAGAAGACATATCTACACCCCAATATTAGAGGGTAGATTGGTTCATTTATCACTGCTGCTCTAATCACTCCTTCCACATAGCGAGTTTTTACACTTATTCTAGCAATGGGAAGTGTCATGGTTGCTACGTCCTTGGTTGCTCCTTGGATCTCCACTGTTTCTGTGGTGTATTGATCTGGACGCACCAGGTGAGAGCTCACGACTGAGTCATAATCTAAACCTGTATCATAAAGGCACCTAATGGTGACCCCGTTACATACAACATCTTCACACACTGGGGGGTGATAAGGTTCCTGCTGTCCAGTAGGTTTCACCTTTAATCCCTGATTCCCCGTTTTCATAGCAGCGAAGGTAGAAGGTTTCTTAGTACACACTTTGGTGTCATGAGTGTTCCTCTTGCACCATTTACACCATTTATTTCCCTGAGGGAAAGTTTTTCTTTCACTGAATTGCGGGTTTCTATCGCGTTGGTCAAAACTTGGCTTATCATAATAGGCTTTACCTTTATTAAACTTGTCCCTATGTTCAAATTTAGGTTGGTTTTGGGTTTGTGGGGCTTTATTATGGTCTATAGGCTTCTTCTTTATGCCTGCCATCTCAGACTGGGCTGCCTGATATCTTTCAGCCACATTTAAGATCTCCCCCAGTCTCTCAGCACCCTGTTCCGTGAGAAATTTTCTCAGGTCTGGAGCCATGGACTCTCTTAACTGCTCAGTCATAATCATTTCCCTTAAATCTTGGGTTTTCCCTAGAGCAGTCCATTTCTCCAGGCGTGCAGAGAACTGGTGATAAGTCTCCCCAGTCAGCAGTTTGGCATTTCTAAATTTTTTCCTATAAATTTCGCTATTCTTCTCATACCTAACTAGAAGAGCTTGCTTAAGAATGTCATAGTCGTCTTGGTCATCTTTGCTCAGCTTGGCGAATACCTCATAAGAGGTTCCCCTAAGCCCCTGGGATACCTTCAGAATCCATCTTTCTTTCTCTAACCCATATATGGTAGCTAGTCTTTCAAAGCGGCTTAAAAATGATTCAATATTATCATCTTTCTCCACAAATTGGTCTAAATTAAACCCCATGGCTGAGGACGAGGCCCCCTGGCTTGCAGCAGAGTCGGAGGTGGAAGGGCTATTTCCATTTTCAGGAGCATGGCCTTGCAACTCTAACTCCCTTAGTCGTAGCTCATGTTCCTTTGGAGTCTTTTATCTCCAGCCTCCCGTTCTGCAGCCAATCTCTTGTGTTCCCTTTCAGCCTCAAGTCTTCTTTCTCCCTTTCAGCCTCAAGTCTCCTTTCTTCTTTCTCCCTTTCAGCCTCAAGTTTCTTCTCCTCCAACTGCAGCCTCTTGATCTCAGCCTCCCTCTCAGCCTCTAATTGCTTAGTCTCCCTGGCATCTTCTAACAAAATTCTCTTCTCCTCAGATAATCTATCAGCCTCTAATTTTCTTTCTTCAGCTAGCCTCTTATCTTCTCGAGCAATAAACTTATCACACTCTTCTGTTACATAGGTAATCAGACCTTGACCCTCCATCCCCATTTCCTTTGCAGCCTGCACAGCAGCAGATCTGAATTTGGCTAAGTCTGCCATCTTATTGATAATAATATAATAATCTAATGTTATCAAACTAATTTAAAATATTAACCAACCTCTAAACTCTAACTAAACACAAGACAATGGGCAATGATACCTCAAACCAACTCTCCAATTATTTTATTCTCTACTTTTAAAATCCCGGAGCGAGCGACCCAATCTATGTGGTGGATTTGATGTTAACTGGTAAAATGTGAATTTTCTGCAGATGTGAGGTCAAGCTGTGAAGGCTCCTGAGTCTAGTAGATAATAGGGTTTGTGGTCTCAGGGAACCTTGCTGCTACCACCCTACGACCTCAACCTGCGACGTATTTTATCCTACGTATAGTAATGGTGTATGTCTGTTATCTGGCTAGTGTCTAGGGTAATGTAAAATGTGCTGTAATAAAATGACAACATATACACCTAAGAACTCTGTGGAAAGTAATTAACAACACCCAGAGTTAAGTTTAAAATGTGAAATCTTTTTTTACAATTTATTGTTCCAGTATCACAATTTTGTGTATACTGGAATATTGAAACTCAAAATGATAATTCAAAGTATTTACATAAATTTGATTCAATTTATAACTGAGTATATTATTATTCACAACTTTAATTAAATATGTCAATCTGGAACAGTGTCAATTTACTCTTGCTCCTATGAATGGATTGAAAGAACGTCTGTCTTCATTATAATCTGAATGATCTAAAACAAATTTGGGAAATGAGAGTAGTTGAGTTTGATATATCAAGTGCCCGGAGACGATTTCTTAACTTAGTATCCTCTGGTATACAGGATGAATTATGTTCACATCACCAGCTTCCACTGCCAAGTCAGGATTCTGCTCTTGAAATATAACAAGGAGGCACACAGTCGATACTGCCTTAAGTCTTTAGATGCAGAAATATATACAGGTATAGGTTTACCTGGGCTCACTTTGAGTCTTAGATGAAACCCTGGAACGATAAAACTGCGTCCTACTCAACCTCTGATATACTCTCTCTTTCCCTAACTAATAAACATTTTTAATCAAATTCAGACTCAGCAAGGTAACTAAACAATTAGTTAGCGTTCTTAATTGGTTTGTTACCCCATTCATGGTCAAATAAACTTCAAACTATAGTTTGACACTTTCCTTGACAAAGGAAACATTTTAAGTTAATAATATCAAGTCATGTACAATCACAGTGACTTGCTGAAGACGACGGCCAGTAGTTTTCCTGGTCTTATGTCATAATACTGTACAACAATTTCCCCATTAATATTTAATTTTACTTTCTCCCAAAGTGTCAGAAAGCCTGTCTGGCTTTTCTACAACATGTTAATATATTTCCTAACAACTCTGTGAGACAACACAAAGTTTGATGTTGACTTCCCTCTAGATAAACTTCTACCCACATAATTTTCATACATATTCAATAATACATACATAATAATAATAATAATAATGATATAAAGGTTTTCTTTCTTACCGCATCAGAGAAATATTAACTCTAATAAGTTTGATTTGCCATAAATATGGTCAAATCCAGATCGCTTGCTGGTGCAGATCAGCAAAACAAGATCGTACTAATATCTTGTCTTCACACAACTTTAGTGTAATACAAATTGTTTCAAGTGGCGACTACCACTACCTTCAAACTAGTTTTATTCCTCCGTTAGTATATTAGACTCCAGCCAATCAGGGACTGTTAGGCTTCTAGCGTCCTTTTTTTCAAAACTGAACTCAATTTTCAAATCTTGGACTACCCTACCTTTTCCCAATATCTGTCAAGCTGAGAAAGATGTAGTCTGTTAGTCCATCTGTTTTCTGTCAATATCTCCTTTATTTATTGAGTGGTTCAAATTCTGATAAATAATTATTGATCCCGTTGCTGTCTGTCACACATTGCTTATATTTTTATACGTTTATTTATTATATTTACTATTATCGTTTTTCTTCTTCAATTCTTCAAATAACATATTTTCCTATCTACGGTAAGATACATTAACACTTTACTCTTCTATTACCCAATTAATGTCATTGTATTCGTCACTGTCTTTTATTTTAGCATATAAGAAAATTATATAAGTTTTTCTTCTATCTAACCTTCTATGCCCCGCTTGGGTGCCAATTTCAAATATGTAAACAACAAAATCGAGACACTACCAACTATGCTCCTTTTCTTCCCCTCTCGTACTATATTTTCAAAAAATTTCCACGTTAAATCGTAATTTTTTTCTTTAACTGTCGTTCTCATTCAGAACGAAACAGCGCTTTTGTAGTACGTCACACAATTCGACAACGCGTTGGCCGTATGTTACCTTATAGTTACTTTTTAGCCCGAAATACACTGGTGTGTGTGTTTATATATTCTGGCGTGTCCAACAGCGTGAATATAGGCAGAGAACTGCGTGTCGAGCGAAGAGGGGTTTTGCAAGGCGGCTTTAATATTTGCGTTAATTCTTACTGCAGTTTCGTTCTACACTTCTGGAAAATGTCCGAATTGCTACTATTAGTGGCGTTAAAGTTAAAATCTTACGTTAATTCAGAACGGCAGTTTGGTGTCGCAGTTCTGGCACATGTTAATTGTAAGTCTCAAGGACGAAACTAGGAAAGCGTGTAAGATTTGACGGCGGGATCATTGTCTAAGCATTACTACTGTATAAAATTCAGCGCTCTACTGGCGTAGAAGACGACGACAGGCAAACACACACGGGCGGGTTTATTTATTTTCATAGGAGTAAAATCTTACTGAATTTAGTGATTGTTTCACAGATTTCGCTACAAACAGCATCAGACCTTCACATTCCCAGCCATTAACATTTTTAACATTTGTTCGTGTTAAATATTGTTTGACTATATTATGGAGTTCCCTAGGTCAGTCTATTCGTAACACCTCTTCTATATTTATAGGTAAGTTGGATGCTTGCAAATAATCTAATATAATATCAAATACTAAAAGCACTAGAAATATTCTCTAATAACCCTCCCAAAAAATTAACAGTTTTAACTGACTCTCTTTCAACAATTAAAGCACTTATAAACTTACGAGAATGTAGTAGACCTGATATAGCAGAGGAGATATTTCTGGCTACTACTTACTTATATTCCAGAGGATGTTCAGTCTTAATTGCTTGGATACCTTCACATTGTGGCATAGAAGGAAATGACAAGGCAGATAAAGAAGCCAAGAAAGGTAGATCTGATAAAAATCTAATAAATGTAGGGACGAGTAAACTAGCTTTGAAAACATGACATTCACTATCAATTTTCGTTTTCTTACTCGCACATAAAGACGCCATATTTTATTTTAAAGAGAAAGTAACTCGAATATTTCAACGCTGCTTGGAATTGTCATAACTTGATTTGAGTACTAGTATTTTTCTGTTTGGACTGGAAGTTTTAAAAATTGATTAGTGGGCACGAGTGAGCCCCTTGGCGTACACAGGCCCGCGGGCCGTAGGTTGGACACCCCTGATCTACATGTTGCCGACGTCTTGGCTCTTCTGTACCATAACTGTAATCAGATTCAAGACAAAGTGAAAATACTTGATGAGAGATCACAAACAATTTGTCTGAAAATAGACCGGGAAAAGACAAACATGAGAATAAATGCAGGAAATGATAACAGGGTTGAACTTGAAGAAACACCACTACAAGATGTAGAATCATACATAAATCTTGGCAGCAACATAGACAAAATTGGAGGAACAGACACTGATATCAGAGTAAGAATACAAAATGCCGGAGGAGCTTTCATTGCATTGGGAAACATATGGAGATGAAGAGAAATCAAGGCCAACACAAAAATAAGAATCTTCAACTCAAATGTCAAGCCAGTCCTATTGTATGGCTCTGAAACATGGAGCATTACAAGGAAGGCCTTGTTCTGGAATCCCCATGATAAGAGAAGAACAGGCCGACACACAAAAACCCACACACACACTCACACACAAGAAGAAGAGAACCGAAGACAGAAGAAAAATGATCAGAAAGACATACAGACAAACAACTTGAGCTGATGGCACGCGATAGGAGGACTTGGCATATGTTTGTTGAAGGTCTAGGTTCCCTCGGTGCTAAAGGGTATTGCCTGGTTTATTTTATTTTCTATCATTGTTATTTATGAGATGTGTACGGAGACAGAATTTTAAATTTCGACAGATGCGATGTTTGAAAAGAAAACACGGACACACAACAACTATGTAAACAATCATTTATGGAAAGAAATGTTCAGAGATTACGTACATCGTTGTTCCAATGTGTTAAATGCAGGATATGAAATTCATGCGGAGTTAATCACGTGGATATCAAGTATGGACTTTGCGCAGATCCTGTTGCAGCTTCCTGTTGCTCGTTCTTACTGCATATATTTTATTCTTGAAGTGATTATTAGATCGCCAACTTCTGTTATTTGTGAATTTTTAAATGTTATTCTGTGTTTGTATTAGATTGTGTCAGTAACCAGCTGTTAATTCCATGGTGAAAGCGAAAACTGATTAACCTAATATTCAGTTCCGATATATATTTTTATATAAATATGTATGTATGTATGTGTATATATATATATATATATATATATATATATATATATATATATATATATATATATATATATATATATATATATATATATATATATATATATATATATATATCAGTACCTTTTAGCTATCCAAGCAGCATAGACCTTCAACAAACACATGCCAAGCTCTCCTCTCTCATGCCATCTCCCACGTTCCTTCTACGTCTCTCTCATCATTTTCATATGATGCCCAGTTTAAACAAATATATAAAATTATGGAAATAAACGGTAAAAAAGTAAAAGGTAAAGGAACCCGTTACACGCCCATTGAGGCATTTTGGGAATATGGTGTTAGGCCCATATTATCTTGACCGTCGGCACACGAGGGGTGATGTGGTCGGCATCACGCCGGCCGCCTTAACCTTCCCAGAGTAGCTCTGGTACCCATTTGGGGCTGGGTCGACCCCGGAGCCGTTTGTGGCCTAAAAATTTTCCGCCTCATCTGGGGATCGAACCATAGACCACTGCGCTAGGAAGCCAGTGCACTAACCACTATGCTACCGCGGCTCCTGGAAATAAACGGGGGTAGAATAAATTGCAGCAAGTTCCCTAAACATTTTGGAAGCAGTTGTGTAAGAAGGAAAGAATTATAACCAAATTGTCTGCAAACCAAATAGTGAACCGAATATAATAGCCTCCTCCAGTCATAATGACTATGGGAATAATGCGTCCTTCAGGTGATAGCCCATCGCTGTCTAGTGTTCCGTTCTTTTCTCTTCTGCTTGTTGTAAGATCTTCTTTCGCCAAATCTGAGAATGCGCCGTCAAGAGCATCGCCAATTGGCACGATCGGCAGCTTCATCTTCCAGCTTACCGGATTTATGTTCAGTGCCTTCACGTCTCTCTTGCACATCCAAGACAACGTTATATACCCTGTCTAAGCAGTGTATTCATGCTTTGATGCCAACACGTGATATCATCTCGATATTTCTCACTTTGTCCTTCAACGAAATACCAGAAATGTAGACACCGTAGATGGAAAGTACTGAGCATTTTTTTGGGGAGCCTTTAGCATAGGTCGTCCATGTCTCGCGGCCATATATAAGCGTGCATGTGACGCATTCATTATAATCCACAGCTTTGGTCTGGATTGTGAGTTTAGAGTTTCCCCAAACACGCGTTGTGAGGCGGGCAAAGATGGTTGCAGCTTTGCCACTGTGGCTGTCAATTTATATGTCCAGAGAAAGCTTGAATCGAATACCCATTGGCGTAATTACATCACAGGAGATCCGGGCAAGTCTCGGATCCCCAAGTAGCGAGTGGGCCTTGGAAAGTAGTGATCAGAAGGGATCCTCACCTTTATATATCATTTTCATTTCTTTTACTCATGTGTTTAAAAATCGTCGTATGTCACAGTATCTGGGGATAGAAGCTTATGGGATAGAGAAAACATGGACACATCTTGAGCAGATGTCATAGAACAGGAAATCCTGACACAACACTGTTGAGGGGGGGGGGGGGGCCTTTGGTTTGTGGGGCGCTAAAGTGTAATGATGATATAGAATTAAGCTGTTAATTTTTTTTTATACAGACTTGCCGTATATTGACTATACCTGATTACATCATACAAGAAGTGCCCCACTTAATTTGTGCCCTAGGGCGCCTTACAATATAGTTACGCCACTGCGAATATTCAAGCATTGTGACGGAAGAAACTATTTAACAGAGTAGGATGGAAATGTCTCAAATTTTGTACGATTTTACAATTTTCATAAAATGACGAGACGACTCGAGTGATGTGTGAAATGCCGGTAAATGAATTATGTTAAGAAGGTGAATCACGGGAAGACATTTCACATACGAGCAATAAAAGCCTACTTCTACACCTCCGGGTAGAGGAGGAACTACTATGTAAGTAAATAAGTAAGCAATAATAGCAGCGAAGACGATAGCGATGAATAGAACACAAATTGAGGAAACCTGTTGATAGCAAAACAAGGCAGTCCTGGTTGGAGAGTCCTGATGGTAAGAGAGGGAGAACAAACAAAAAAAAAAAAAAAACACACACACACACACATGGGGAAGATAACTGGAGATAGAAATAAATGAGATAAAGATGACGTGGAAGAACTTTGAGCAGACGGCACAGAACAATAAGATTTGGTGTGAATTTACTGAACGCTTATGCTCCTCGTGGAGCTGAATGATTTACTTTTTACTTAGTCATTCCCCTTCTACCGCGAGGTGTAGAAGTTTGGAAGAGAGAGCGGCAGACTATCATATCGGTTGTTTTTCTCCTGGCCTGGTTCCATTCTAGTTCTCGACCCTTCAAAGATTGTCTAATGTTGTCTCCCAGCGGACTCTGGGTCGTCCTGGGGGTCTGGATCCCTGGCTGTTTGTTTCCCATGCTTGTCATGGTAGCCGATCTTCTCCCATTCTGCAGACATGGCCAAACCATCTTAGTTGTGACTGTTCTACTTGGGTCTGCAGGGGGTGGTATTTTAGGCCTTGACGTATCGTCTGGTTGCGGACCATGTCTTTTCTTGTTACTTCAACCACCTTCCTCAAATACCTCATTTCTGAGGTTTGGATCTGGCTTTTGTGGGTTGTAGTCATTGCCCATGACTCGCATCCATGTGTCAAGACTGGGACATAGGTGGAGCGGTATACAGCCATCTTTATTTTCTTACCAACCTCTCTCTTGCTGAGGAATCCTCGATTTATGGCCTGAAAAAGTCTCCCAGCTGCTGCTTTTCGAGTGGCCAACTCTTCTTTGATGCCTCCCTTTCGGTCTATAATAGCTCAGAGATATGTTAAAGTGGTCGACCTGCTCCAGGACCTGTTCTCCCAGCTTAATCTGATGTCTTCTTTCTTCTCGTGATATCACCGTGGATTTTGTTTTAGAGCTGAAGATGATGATGACGATAGCAAAGCACTTGAAAATAAAACTATTTCAGATGTTCATGTGGCAAAAAACAAGGTCATGTCAGTGGCAGTACTGATGACCAGTGGCGTAACTACCACCTGGGGTGACCGGGCACGTCCAGGGGGTCCTCATCACCTAGTCTTCTTCTTCTTCTTCTCGTTTTAGTAATGTCTACTCAAGAAGTCCGGTTCTCTGGATGTATGTTGCTGTGGTTGAAAGTTCGTCAAGACTCCCAAACAGCTATGTGTGGATGTGGGCCAATGTTCAGTCCGCAATTGACTAAGCATGAGGCAGTCTTGCAGGATATGTTCGGCTGTCTGTGCTGCCTGTCCACACGTACATAAGGGTGATGGGACCGATCTCAGTCTGTATAAATGACTGTTCAGTCTGTTATGTCCTGTTCTAATACGGAACAGGATCACCTGTTTTGCTCGATCAAGATAGTGATAGTTGTCTCTTTGTTGGTCGACTTTCCTAATGGCCTTGATAAGGGTCTTCTTTTCCTGGAAGGTGATTGTTTGTTCTTTTTATTCCCGTGTTGTTCCTTCTTTTGCTAACGTATCTGCTCTCTCGTTTCCTGGTATGTCACAGTATAATGGTATGCACTGTAGCACTACCCTTCTTTTGATATTTACTTCGCATAGGGCTTTTTTTAAAAACTCTGGATCACCTAGTGAGTGCTAGAATATATATATATATATATATATATATATATATATATATAATATATATATATATATATATATATATATATATATATATATATATATATATATATATACTGCTCAAAAAAAGTTAAAGGCCACTTTCAATTTTTAGGTCATTTCAACTATGCTGTTTTTTTAAAAACCTGAACACTCAGTCAAAAAAGTTTTGCTGCATTTTGTTGCATGCTTAAACAATGTTTGTTAATCTGACAATAAATCAAATCTGCGTTACGTGTTTCTACCTCCAAGGTCAATCAAATGCACTTGGTGGAAAGGGAAATAATGCATGTTTGAAAATGCTTCCTATGGCAAAGCCTGTTGATAACATTGCTGAAATTTGCTTTTCACGTGCAAGTCGTGACTATAGTGAACACATGTCACCCACTTTTCGGAAGGAACGGGCAATGGGTATGTTTGTAACATTTACCATTTTAGCCATGGCTCAGCTAAGACGCTTGACCAATGTTGACAGATGGAGAGCGATGGCATGGCTGCAGGATGATGTAGGGCGGCGAGAAGTTGCTGGGAGATTAGGAGTTGCCAACTCTGTCTTACAAACCCTGCCTGATCGTTATAATGCAACCGGCAGTGTCGCAGAACAACGCAGGTCGGGACTCCAAGGTCTACCACAAGACGGCAAGACACGCTGAGCCATGGCTAAAATGGTAAATGTTACAAACATACCCATTGCCCGTTCCTTCCGAAAAGTGGGTGACATGTGTTCACTATAGTCACGACTTGCACGTGAAAAGCAAATTTCAGCAATGTTATCAACAGGCTTTGCCATAGGAAGCATTTTCAAACATGCATTATTTCCCTTTCCACCACGTGCATTTGATTGACCTTGGAGGTACACACACGTAACACAGATTTAATTTATTGTCAGATTAACAAACATTGTTTAAGCATGCAACAAAATGCAGCAAAACTTAACCTGACTGAGTGTTCAGGTTTTTAAAAAAACAGCTTAGTTGAAATGACCTAAAAATTGAAAGTGGCCTTTAACTTTTTTTGAGCAGTATATAATCCTTTTAATTTTCCGTATTTCTGTGTTAAAAGTCAAAGCATATTCCAGTGTCTGGAAACAGAAATGACGGGGATACAGAAGAGATGCAAACATATTGAGTGGATGGCACAGACAAGAGGACATGTAGAAATTTGTTAACGACCTATGCTCCCTGGGTAGCTGAAGAGTAGTGATAATAATGATGATGTAAATAGTGACGTCTTTAATCCAGATTTACGCGTATTGATTATAGTTGTTGAGTCCATTGTGTAAGGAGGGCCACACTTAATTTGTGCCCCGGACGCCCTTAATTTAGTTACGCCACTGCTGATGACATACAGCTGTGTTTACTGGCTTGGGGCTGGAGCTATTCAGTTTAATATTTGTTTTCAAGAGATTTCATGGCAAATAAAGGAACTACCGAGCTTCAAAGCAGCAGAGCAATTTTGTTTCATTACTTTCAGATCATAAAAAGTGGAGACACTTGTGGAGAAAGTGGAAATGCTTATAAACACGTTTGAAATAAAGTACAGCAAAACTGTTGAAAGAGTCAGCAATGGAATGTGCTACTGTCTTGAGGAAACGTTCGACTGGCTTAGTGGTTAGAGCGCTGGCCTCTCACAGAAGAGTTACCGGATTCAAAACCCCATAGCTTCACGCTTCAGTCTACCCAGCTGTAAATGTGTATCTGTTCTGATCCATTCTCACCTGGTTCAACCATTTTAGTTAGCGATTTTGTGACCGCAAAACCTACTCCGTGTTCTCTAGTTTTATTAAGATCTTTCCCTTGCCAATAAAGTGTGTAGTCCTTCTCGCTCATCGTTCCAGAGCCCGCCTGGCGTGTTTCCTGAAGTGCAGCTATATCCACCTGAAGTCGTTTAAGCGCATCATTAATTATGGCTGTCTTCCTTACATTGTTTACGTCCTGTAGGTTTTCGGATAGTCCAGCCAACATAGTCCGGACGTTCCAGCATCCCAATCTGAGAGTTTGCTTATTTCTATTATTACGATATTTGCTTGGTGCAAAATTTTCTGTCCACAGTTCGGGTTCGATCCTAATCCCCATGCACCCAATGGGGAAAGCAGACAGTGGCGGGACAACACCTTATTGACTGGGGTCTGCCCAGCTTGAAGCGGGCGGTAGCTGTCCAGTGAGATCCTAGAACCTCTTCCACTGTCGAAAGTAGCCCACGGCGCCATGCCCTACGCCAATTGGGCAAAATGCTTATAACCGGTAACTGCTACTTCCCGTGTTTTGCCGACAACTATAGGGTAAAGCTGAAGTGTCCTCTCCAGGGCGCGAGCTTGGGCACAGTTATAAGGAGATCAAGCTGTTGCCCATGCAGCATGTTCCCCCCTCTCCACACAGCTGGTAGATTCAAAGGAACGGCAGTAGCCGATACAGTTTGTTACCAGCCACGTCGCAGGAGTTGCCAGAATAATGTCGAATCGACAGTTACCGTAGCAATATATATATATATATATATATATATATATATATATATATATATATATATATATATATATATATATATATATATATATATATATATATATATATATATATATATTATATACAGTACTTTGCAAAAAAAATGGCAGTCATCTTTTTGCAACGCAGCACACTCATAGAAGCAAATAATAATAAAAAACTGTATGTACAGAGGAAGATTGGTATCTCCCCTATCTATTAACAGTGGTTTCAGTACAATATAATGTTGCCTTCTCCAGCAAGGCAAGCCTGGATGCGGCGAGGCATACTTCCCACAAATGTTTGTAGGTAATTGTGAGTCAGACTGTCCCAGTATTTTTCAGCTACCTTCTTCAATTGTTCAACGCCTCTGAGTCCACTCTTTTTTAAATGATTCTTGAGTAGTGCCCAAACGTTTTCAAATGGGTTTAGATCGGGACTGTTGCTGGGCCACTTCAGCACTATCACATTCTTCTCTTGCAGCCATGCTTTGGTGGTATGAGCTGTATGATTTGGGTCATTGTCATGTTGAAATGTGCACCCATCGGGGTACATGACCTGCATAAATGGCAGAAGGTGTCCCTCTAGTATGTCGATGTATCTTTCTTTCGTGAGAATTCCTGTTAAAACACACAGTGGGGTGGCACCTCTTGCTGACACCCCTCCCCAAAGATGGAATTTCTAGGTATGTTTCGGTCGCTGGTACACAGGCGTTAACGAGCCTTTCGTCCAAATATATATTTGAGTAGGATAAGACCAAACAGAACATTCATCTGAAAAAATCACATTGTCCCATGACAAATTTTGGTGTTCGTGGCACCAGTTCAAGCGCATCTGTTTGTGAGTCTCTGTGAGCAATGGTGACGAAATTACCCGCTTTTTTGTGTAATTCATCCTGTGTAGCTTCCGGTTGACAGTAGCATTAGATAACTCTGGGCTTCCCAACTCGATCATGCGCTGCCGTATGTTTTCTACACTCTTCATTGGCCCAGCCCGAACGATTTGGGCGAGACGCCGATGGTCCTTTGTGTCCAAAATTCTTGGCCTCCCACTACGTTCTTTTTGCTCGATTCCATTACCTGCTTTTAATTTACTAACAACTCTGTAGACAGTCCGCTCAGGAATGTTCAAGGTTTTAGAAATGTTGGAACATGTTTGATTTCCTTCATTCCAAAGCTGTGAAATTAACATACACTTTGACTTTGTATCCATTTTCTGCCACTAGCATTAGAAATTGTCGTCTGCTCTATTATCAAGGGACGTTACTCTACGCTAATTTTTTTTAAACTTTTGGTAGTGTTTGCTCACTTCAGTGGAGTGCAAATTTGGGGCAGAACATGCATATTTAATTAGATTTCAGCTTATTTAGCTGAGCAATATGACTGCCATTTTTTTTTGCAAAGTACTATATATATATATATATATATATATATATATATATATATATATATATATATATATATATATATATATATATATATATATATATATATATATATATATATATATATATATATATATATAATTCTATGTTTTGCATTATTAACACGTGAAATAATATGTATAAATTGACATGTGAATATTAATATGTAAAAATTGCTATGTGGATGTGCAAGTCATTTGAGGCTGGAAACCTCAGCAAATAGAATGATGATTTCATGAAACACCAGTCTCAGGTTAGATATACTAACCGGAGATTCTCGCCTCGAGTAATAGCGGGCGTACGTTAAAAAAAAATGAACCACCACAGAGAGTTACTTATGGAGAACTAAAAGCAGTGGTAGTCCCAACTTCCAAAGGGACAGGGAGGGAATGATGAGAGAAAGATGTACATACTTATTATATTATTAACATTTTCACCCAGTGTAGCTGTAAATGTAAACATATTAACTCTAAGTAATGAAAATTTTCAACCTTTTCAACCAATGTAAAGGTAAATATAAATATATTCAACCTAAATGTAATGAATGTTTTTCCACTCAATGGGATTATTAGTAATTCTCATCGAGGGTAAAGCTCTGAGATAGATGGGATGGTGGAATAGGAAGAAGGTGACATATTAATAAATGTTGGGAAACTCAATACTCAAGAGGGTATTTGTTCTCTACTTTTCTGACACTAGTTGGTGGTACCAGTTGTGGGTACTATCTCTGGAACAAGTGAGGGTATATGTGGCCTGAAGTCGACGTTAGACACAATCATCAGACGAGTCTTAGAGACGCGGGACCAGTTTGGTAGTTACGCCCTGACACTTCTTGGAACGTGCTACAACTTTCAAACTTGACCAGCGACGAGTGTGAATCAGTCATCCATCTACAAAGAACCAAACATCAGCTGCAGCAGAAACTCATTGGCAGCTAAGTGGAAACATAAACCTGCCAAGTGAAGTATCCACTTTTTAAGGCCATAACATCACCAAGTGATGACAATTTTTTCTATAAGAAATTATTCATTTTTATAATTGTTAAAACATAATTGATTACTAAATTTGTTACTTGTATAAAAACCAATCTAAGATTGATTTAATCATTATTAATGTACTACAACCGTATGTCTCAGACAATTTCTTAAATACACTTGAACAGAGCTATACAATAATAATAAGAGGAATTTCGCTGAATTAACTCAGCTGGGGGCTTGAACGAGCAAACGAACTATAAGAAAACCCTATCCTTCACAAAATGTGACGGCAGATACTCGAGTTAACTTTTTCTCAGCCTCATGCAGCATTGTTTTCGCTTTCTGAATATCGTGTGAATACTACCTTGAGGTAGAAGCATCATTTTCCTTCTATCTGCAACTCTACCAAGAGTAATCGTGTGCGAAGGTAGACACATTTGAAGACGCAAATTTATTACTCTTGAGTTTTGGCCATTTTTAGACCACAACTGCAGAGCTAAGGGTACGGCAACCCGTGACAACATAAATAAAAACAATGAAAACAATTTCAACAGACAGTTATGCACCCACCTAAAGCATCGATTTCAGCGCAGTTACCGTAGCAATCTACACTTAGGCCTACTACACCGCGTTGTCGCCTGTTTTGTTTGCGGTTTCATCGTCAACAGTTAGAACGCACATACACAAAGACGTTGCCTAATATTAATCCTAACCCTAACCCTTGCCCCAATTATTGACACATAATAAATCGGAAGAAAAAACGTAAAACATCGTGCGTTAAAAATATCGAACAATAAACTTCAACCTTACCCGTCTTACTGGGCTAAAGACGACAACATGGCCCACGGTGCTTCATTTCAACCACCAAATTCATGAACATAATATCAAATACTTAGCCTTTTTTTTAAAATGGAGTCTAGGGGTATTCGCAAGCGTGATTGATGACAGATAGCAATGAAAATGTTTCATATCTCGCCGAAAGCCCAAAAATGTATGGCAGAATTCAAACTTACTGGGTAAATCGTAAGGTATAAGAGGATTTGATTGGTCGCGGGAGATTTCTCGTTTTAAAAAAAAGGACGCCGAGAAATCCCTGGATTTAAAAAAATGATTAAAAAAACATACATTCGCGAATATTTTTTTCTAGAAAATCCGTACAACGACTTTACGGGCGTACATAGGTCCATTTCCCGTACGTTGTACGGACTTCCCGTACAGGTTGACAAGTATGAGTGGAAATTTAATAATAGAGGTCTTGCTGAAGTTAAAAAGAGATTAAGCAATAAATCTATTACAGTGGGATATTTCAATCTCACCACACAGCTTGGGGAGGTAATTTGATAGTCATAGCAGGAAAAATACTGATTTTTTACTGATTTAGAAGGGGTGGATGTACTTTGGATCAGATAATCAAAATGGAACATGAAATTAAATTAGGATTTCAAAAGAAAGAAAATACAGTAGTAGTATTCCTAGATATACTGGGGCCTAAATGAATGCTGGAGAGAATGTGCTCTCTTTAAAATCAAAAAGATAGGAATTACAGGTACAATGTATAGATACTTAGAGAACTTTCTTCAAGATAGATATTTCACAGTACAAATTAACCATGACAGGTCAGAACTGTATGAACAACAAAATGGCATCTCAAGGATCAGTTTTAGCCCATTCAATTTTTACAATAATGTTAAATGATTTAAATGAAGAATTTAAAGATATCAAGAATAATTTGACACAGTTTGCAGATGATGTTACTATGCGGATATCTGGGAAAAATCGAAATAAAGTAGATAATAATCTTAAAAAACGAATAAATAAAGTAAATAAATGTATGAATAAATGGGGACTTTATTTAAATGCGAATAAGGAAATAGGAATGACCTTCAGTAAAGGTAGGATTGTTAAAAATAAGATAACTAAATTAAACGCACAGAGGCAACAAATTAGTAGTCCAAACCCCATGATACCTACACTGGCATAAATGCCACATCCTGGAGATGACAAATCTGTTTTTAAAAAATCAGAAAAACCTGTACAAATTCCTGAAACCTGTTAAAAATTCGAAACACCTGCATCCTACAAAAAATGTTTAAAAAAGAACAATACGAAGGAGAAAGATCCATACATGGACCATTTTGTTCTTTGAGAAGTTATAAGAGCATTTTTTTTCACACAGGTGAAACAACAAGATGTATATATCCTAATTTTAACCTATCAGTGGATGAACGGGATATTTTTCATCATTAAATTAAAATAAAAACACAGGCGAAAAGCGTAAGTTATTGTTTACTGCGTTTTCCTTGTTTGATGGTTGCAATTCTGAAAGCTTTTGAAATCTTCGCTAACAACCCTCCTCATAAATGTACAATAGGTCACGGAAAGTGTGGAACAACTTAATGTAATGACAGTGTGAGAAGTTACTGTGATTTTATTTTTCAACGGGCCCCATTCTGTTTCTCTATGTAATCATCTTTTTCTCTACGTAATTTTGAGTTCAGTTTTTATGAGGGATTACTGGGGAGTTTAAGATTCGCACCAGTTTTCCTTTCTTTGTAATATAATTGCGTTCATTTTTATTTCATTGGGAGTTGAGCGCGTAGTTATTATTTAGGTTGGGTAAAATTTTCCAACGTTAGGAACACCCACCAGTTTAAACGGGGGATGGGGGTTAGAAGCACGACCCAGGTTCGTAGACACAACACTATAACCAATCAAATTTATTTTTGGCAACGCGAGCGGTAGTAGCATGATCTAACGTTATGTAATTCGTTTCGCGCGGGAGCAAACATTTCTTCGCGATTGGCGTGATAACATGAGTCATAGTTCGGTTACGATATTATTGGCAGTGGTCAAATATTATTGGTCTAAGAGCGACGCCTAACGATGATTCGTGGCGTGGGTCTTAGCGTGGGTATTCCAATTATAAATAACAGAGTAAATCTAGTAGCGGTCTCTTTGTCTCCAGAAATATCAGCCGTGAAATCTACGTCATTATCGCTTGCTCAAGCTAAGAGATATTAGGTATTTGGGTATGTCCATAACTTTATTAGCGTAAAAGATAGTTCTGTAAGATCTTAGCACGTTAGAGTAAAGTTTTCTTCTGGGAAATTAATTAAAGTTAATTTAGCTCGAAGTGCCATCAATTGCTATCTTAAAGAACTAGAAGAAATGTAACAGTGTTTTAAAGTGTCTGTGGATAATTAGCAGTATCTATGATTTGTGTAAAGGCTTTGAGATATTAACTGTGTAGGGTTAAGCGCTAAGATAAACGGGTTATTTGTAATATGTAATTATAACGGCCGTATAACCGCATTTTGATTATAATAGTTGCAGTGTAAATACGCTAGCGTAATTGTGTACGTTAATTGATTGTGTAATTAAATATTACTGAGAAGGGATTTTTATGATAACTTGCAATATATATATATATATATATATATATATATATATATATATATATATATATATATATATATATATATATATATATATTCGAGCGTAATTGTGTAATTTTAATTAATTGGGCATTAAATTGTTGTGTAGTCAGGAGGGGAGTGAGGTGTGTAATTAATTTTACGGAGATGGGATTTAATTATTCCTAGAGAGGTCAATTTTGTTTTGTGTTAATCGATGACTCACCAGGGTCAGTCTGTAATATAAAGTAGGCCTAGGAATTTTACCACGAAGGTTTCGCTTCAACGAATGAAATGTAGTGACGGCTGAAGGGCCAGCCGGCACGTAAGAGATTTAGGTCAGCCTGTGTCGGGGGTTTACCTAACAGACAGTGTTGAAGCGGCGGAGAGCAAGGAGAAGGGAAGTGTAGGGTAGTCTGACTTTTGGGGCGTAAATATTTGGTTATCGCGTGTGCTTAGATTTGTGTAGGGGGAGACGGGAGAGGTATTTATTTAGGTGGTTATATGTGTTAGAGATGAGTATAATTTAATGTGTTGTATATCTGTTGTTATTATTTTTGCTTCACAGCATTTTCACGGCACATAGGGCAAGTTGTAACCTGCGCCCTACAACTTATCACGGTGATTTGTTTCTCGGGAGGATAAGGCCCGAGACATCGCCAGAGGTGAAGGATAGAAAGAGACGTTCTCATGCAGTGAAGCACATTTCTTCAGCGGGAACGGATTTCTTAAAAATCCGGAGCTCTAAGCTCGTATTAACACACCGAAAAAGGCGCGTTGCCTGGTGCTGTTGTGTAAACACGACCATAATAATGTCGTTGGCCTAAACCCGAAGAGGGGTAACAGGGCATTTGAATTAAGTTCGTCAGCAGTGAAGCAGCTACATTCCGAGTCAAGTACCTAAGTCTAAAAGCCCAAGTCATCAAACAGCAATATTCGTGGAGGGAGATAGGGTCAAAATTCCTTCCGAAGTTTTAGAGAGGAGAGACAGAAGTTATAGAGGCAGATAGTCCGAACAGAAACAGAGGAGAGACAGAATTTAGGAAGTTAGATAGTCAGAGCAGAGGACAGCCTCTGAGGTTGCACTGAAGAAGTCCGTTAGTGGATCAAATGTTGTGATTTGCAGTGTAGGACTTTAGAAAGTTCCTCAAGATTTTGTGTAGGCAGGTAGATACGTCTGCAGTCGGACAGTGGTGTTTAGATTTTAAATAAATTATAATAAGATAGTTAGGAATGGTGGCTCTAAAGTTAGAGACCCCACCGAGTAAATTCTCTTGTTTAACCCTTAACTTTCTTCCCTGCAGGTTGAAGGGGAGGGTGACATTATGAGTTTATAATTTGTATGTCATTTTAATTGTTTTTGGTTGTTTTTCAGGTGTGCGACCACGCACGTTATTTATTTTGATATGTAATTTATTTTATTGCGTAAATAAACTATAAACTGTAATCTGGATCAGTCTCTCTCTATAACTATACTGTACGTAAATATGTGTCTGTATAGTTGTGTCTGTGGACTTCTAGTGAAAGCCTTATCTCCTTTATGGTAGTCAAAGGTGGGGAGTCTATAGCTATCAAATACGTCAGAAGTGGCGAGGGAGAGTCAATATCCGTTCTCACCCTCGAAGCCAATAGTCTTATCTGTCCACATTCACTATCATTTCTCATCTAAACCTATCTTCTCAGACTTTCTCATACTAGTGCCTTGTCTATACACTCAGACAAACTCTAAAAGTTAAATCCACTTCGTGACAGACAGAAAGGAATTCGCTGAACTCTGACACTTTCTAGTTTATACAGAAGACTTTTGTTTTTAACTCAGTATTTCAAAAACTTCACAAGGTACTTTCTACTTCCGTCGTTCAAAATGTACTAAGTTAATAATAACCAACTACTTTGAAATGTTATTTCAATTTTTTTTTCAGCGCCACCCCACCCACTTTTTTGCATGGATCAAACGTGGATCTGTCTTGGCTTTTTCTTCTTCAAGTACCATGCATAATGGCGTAGGAGATTAAGTCTCTCCACAACTTACTGTCTCCAGTACAATTTATCAATTTTGTTGTTGATCTCCTGCCACGCCCACCATGTCAAACTGTCCAGTATTGGCTCGCTCTGTCTTCCTCTTCTCTTTGCGCATTGGCCTATTTCAGGCCCTTATTACTCTTATTGGCTGTCCGTGGTATTTTTAATATTCTTCTGTAAAACTACATCTATATGGCTTCTAGTGCTTTCCCTACTTGTTTACTAACTGTCCATGACTCACTCCCATACGCCAGATTGGTTCTACATAACACTGAAGAACTCTGTCTTGCCTCCATTGACAAAGAACCGTTGCATAATATACTCTTCTTTTTTTTTATAGAATGCTATTTTTGCCTGAGCTGTTCTGCTCTTCACTTCTTGGCTTAAATCTCGTAACATTCGGAGTTGGAGTCGGGACAGTTTTTACCGACTTCGACGCCATTAAATCTGTGATATTAAACACTTGAGAAAATGTTCTTGTTTAATCGATGGCACGTAAATAGGAAAAACCACACTGGTGGAATGCGGGAAATAAACTAGTTCAGGGATTAAGGATATGCACGTCGTGAAAAGGCAAAAAAAAAAAAAAAAAAAAAAAAGTCGATAGAAAAATTGTAGCATCGGTCACACAATTCTAAGAAACATTTCGATATTGCTTGTTCTTCTTGGTTTCCTTTTTTTTTTCCTTTTATTTTTTTAACGTTCGCCCGGTTTTACTCGAGGCGAAATCTCAGGTTAGTACAGGGGTTCCCAACCTTTTCTATGCCCTGCACCCATAGGAAATGTTTGATTAATGTTCGCATCCCTACAAAAGTAATATCACGTTGGTAGCTCAGTTGGTTAAGGGTGAGACTCTTGATCTTAGGCTTCTTTGTCGCACCCCCTGAAATGCCATCTCGCACCCCCTGGGTGGGAACTCCTGGGTTAGTATATCTAACCTGAGACTGATTTTACGTGAGTATCCTATTTTCCCTGTACGCTACCAGGTGTCCTCTTGCCATTCAGGCAGATACTCACCGTCTTCGGAGAATACCCATTAGAGCTGGGTCAGCTCAGGAGCCGTTCAGGTTATTTCAATCCCTGGTCGACGACACTTCTTCAAATGTATCGACAGGGCTCGAATTAATCCAGTCCAAATCTCGGTCGACGACACTCTTTCAAATGTGCTCGCCCGGGCTTGAACCTGGATCACCCGATCGCCAGCGCAGTGTGGTAACCATTACACAAGCGCGACACCCTTGGTTTCCTTTATTTAAAGCTCGTGGGACCACAACTGCATGAAGCCTGTACGAAAGCATGTCACGTGATCTTGCAATGGTGGTTAATGTTTGTTACATGTCGTTCTGTCTATTGTTTCGGAGAAAGTCTCCGTGGCCAAAGTAAGTTAGAGGTTGTCCAACAACACATAATCAGTATAACTGTATGGAGAAGACCAACACATTTCTCACTGTTATACACATATACGGTTTAATATATTTCTACAGAACAGCTCCAGTTATACTTATGTAGGCCCAAAGGCAAATGCAGTATTACAGTTTCGTCCAGTCCGTTCTCTATGAAACGCTGGTCATTTTCACTCGTTCCAGATTTTATTTAATATGGTCCCTTGGACATCATTATGAATAATCACACATTTCCTTACTAGAAAAAGCCAGGGACTCCTCAACCAAGTATCTTGGTGTCCTGGTGATCGAATAATTCAGGAAAAACACAAAAATACTGCAGGAATAACATGCGTCCGCTCACTTCAGAACACAAGCCGCAATCTCTCCTTGCAGACGATTTCCTCACATCTGCTCTTAATTTCAGTCTGCCAATACCCCATAGAGGCATGACGTCACTTCCTGTTTTATAAATGACTCCGTATACAAAAAAACAAACAAGGAGCCCTGTCGAGCTACCTAATGATATCGACACAATCGTTATGAAATTTTAATTCATAACAATGTTCCTATTTATTTTACGTGATGAGCGATGCCAACCCGAAACACAACCACTGTCGAGCCGCCCCTTTAGCGCACGGACTGCCAGGAGGGAGTGATGGTTCTGTTCTATTTTCGTCTCGCCATCGACTCCCATAATCCTACATTAGCTGGTTCAGAACAAAAATACGCCCCCACGCTGACCTCGTCCCTCCCTTCCTATCCTCCCCCAAAGACGCCCCCTCCCTCCCCCCATCCCTCCCAACCCCTAGCTCTGTCTGGCCCCCAGAGCAAACAATCCTCTACCTCCACCAGACCCCCGCCTCTTTCCGCCCTCCCTCACCCCCCCTCCCCCGCGCATCCCCCCCCCCCCACATCCCCCCCCCACCCCGCACCCCCCCCCCCCCTCCCTCCCCACTCCCCCCTCCCCTCCTTCCCCCCCCCTCCCTTTCCCGACCAACCACTTCACCGCCCTCCCCCTCCACCAAACCACCCTCACCTCCTATAGCGGCCCCCCCCCACCCCTGCCAACCCACACCACACTGCCCTAATCCACACCAAAACCCCTCCCTCTCTAATCCCCGACACCCCCCACCCCCCCCACACTCCATCCCCGCCTCTTCCACATCCTCCCCCCCCACACCACACCACCTTCCAATCCATCCCCCTTAAAACCTGCGACCCCGCTCGCCCATCCGCCGCGCTACTCCCCCCACCCCCCCCCCCTCCGTCCCCCCCCTCCCTCCCCCATTACTCGACCTCCCTCAAACACCCCCCTCCTCGCGCGACCCCCGACACCTCCTCCCAACGATCCCCTCCCATATTCCACCCCCACACACCTTCCACTCCCTAAGACCTACACTCTCGGTCCCACAAAACCCACCCCCCCCATTCCACCCCGCGACTCCCCACAATCCCCACCCTCTGACCCCAGCCCCTGCCAACTCCACCCGCCAACCTCCGGCCCGCGCCTCCTATCCCTCCCGACCACACTGACCCAACCTCCCCCGCATCCTCATCTTCGGTACCCCAACCCCCCCTCTCCCTACCCTCACACCCCCTTTCTCCTCCCCCGACCCGTCCACCCACCCAACCTCCGACCCCACCTACACTCGCAAAAAACCCACCCCAACGACCTGTATCCCTAATCCGATAACACCCCGACACTCCCTCCCTTAGCCTAAACCATTCCCATGTTCCCAGCAGCTCACGACACATTCACCGCTCCCCTTGGATCTGGGCAAAAAGAAATTAATGACGCACTTAAATAAGAGTACCGACAATTAACAGATATTGACACACAAATATGCCTTCAATATAACTTATGCCCGAAGGTAACCTGTCTAAAAATTAACACATATCAATCATCATCAGCTTCCAAATGCTACATCGAAGGTTCTACTTACCACAAATCAGAAATAAAAACGATCCCCGAGTACATCACGTATTGATGTTACACCTTCTGACAGACTGGTTCCTAGTCCATCTTATTGTGCTAACATCCCCAAAATTTCTGCCGCGGACAAAAACTTGCATGTTTCGCGGGTTCATATCACACATCACTAAACAGTTGTATATACGAATATAGGTATGCACTTATTGAATTTAGCTCTGATTATAGATGACCAATTACTTTTCCACCATAACACATGTTGACCCTTCGTGAGGAAATCGTGCACATTAAGGAGTTCCCAGTGATCTAAAGGTTGTGAACAAGTTAGACTCTGTCTCGAAATGCAGTTGCTATATAAATCTCAGGAAGAATTCTCGGAGTTTAGACTCCGGTTCTCGAAGATTGTATGTTGACACGCGAATCTTGACATCAAACCCAATCGGGAAATTTCTTTGGGTGTAAGTTTTGAGTCGATAACTTCAAAGGGAACCTTCGGTTTCTTAGTGTAGCGGTCTGGTCAGGCTGTCGCATGACTGGACAGATAAGCTCGCGTGAGAACTAGGTAATCAAAACCTTAATTCGCTACCTGTCTATGACAGGGCAGGTCGCTAACGTTATGTAAAATTTGCGTTAGGCACCCCGTGTTAACAGAAAAAGATGCGTTTTTGACATTTTACACTTGGTCAGAGTAATGAGCAGACATCGATGACATTTTAAATACTCCATAGCTATGGTTTTGAATGGAGAATCCAATCTAGAACGCTAACGAGGCAATAATCGTTCATTCAGTCCAGTGAGAATACTGTAGGTAAAGCTAGATGAACCTTATACGTGTACATGTGTCACACAAGGGGACACATGAAGCCCCTGGAGGACTGGAGGACCAGTTCGTATCCGCCTCTGACTTATATACGTCCAAGGATAGCAATGGAGGGAATTTATGGCAACATTGGAGGTCTTGAGACATGTGTTGAAGTACTCTATGGTCCCCATGATTGAACAGGAATAAAGATATAGATGAAACATTGTAAATCATTGATCAAAGACTCTAAAAGTTTATCCCAAACCACGTTAATCGTACAAATTACGCGGTACCTCAAGTGGTTTATTTTTTTTCCAGCTCGGTGCCGACAAGATCCTGATCCACACAGTTCTGGTGGGGAATTACCTCCTTCACTAGACCGTCTACGGCAATTTTCAGGCTCTACACTTGGTCCGGACAGCCCACTGAGTCTGCGGTTGTCAGATGGTTGTTCTGAGGGTTAGGGCGCCTGTATTGACCTATTTCTATAAGGAGTTGCCTCGAAGGTCATTGAAAATAGGAGCCTTGAATTATATTATATTCCCCAAGCATATGTGCAGGTGGGGCATTGATGGAATTTGAGTCGCTCTGTGGCAGTTTCCGGTTGTCTCTGATTGGTTACATCAGAGTACAATAATAAACACTATACATGCTTTAATCAGCGTACTGTCCGTAACTACAGGTTTGGCGACTAGCGTGAGGTTTATACATTGGCGCCCATTGGGTCGTAGACCTTAGCTGGTATGGAAGTGCTTCATTGAGCTACAGAATTTACACTCAACGTTATGGGAACCAAGAGTAAATCGGAATGCTTGGTGCAGTCTTGTGGTTACGTTAAAGACCAACGGAACCAGCTTGTAGTTGTGGTTCCCATACTCACATTAAGGGAAGTGAAAGGTGAAATGGTTAGGATGATGTCCCGATCTGAGAACCTAAGTGTAAAAAAACTTATGTACCGAATATCACGTCGAAGCAAATGCGGTTTTAATACGTCAGACCCTGATGCCGTTTTCGTGTCTTCTACGAGACAACTGACAAAATTCTAGCTGTGGGCGTACTCACAAGGAGAATAGTATTATAACTATAGTAGACCAGGCACCGTGAGGAGTTGGTCTTTCAATTACCACTTCCAATCCTTCTCATTTTATTTGTCTAAATACTCAGTCTGCATTAGTTCGGCCCTAAGATCTTACCCTGTAAGTGTTACGCTGTGACTTCTTTTTCGTATTCAACTTTTCACTGGCTTGTACACCCAAGCAATAGATCTTCAGTTGGATTTCTCCAAGCATAGTTTGCGACCCAAAACTACTCATGCCATCTATGTATCTAGTCTAATGTCATTAAATATCCGGTATCAGTCCCTAACCTTCATCTTTCGTACATTTTGTTTTTGCACCAACACACTCTATTTTATGGCTTTCCACGTGACTCGGTCTCCAGAACAACTAACACATAAATCTCACGATGCTATAAATTTGCAGGGTTTATCTCCAGACCTATTGTTTGCAATCGGTTAAACTAACCTTACTAGCTACATATTTGTCATGGTTCTTGCAATCATTTCCACTATACAAACCTAACTTAAAACCAACCATTCCTGTCATACCATTTTTCCCCTCAAACTGTGCTGTTCATAAAACAAATCAATATTATGAACCACTTAAAAACCCATACAATGTCGTCTTACGTTCTCTTGTACTGCATATTGGACCTGCTCTACATTGACATCTCCTGACATTGAGGAATCAACCATGCCCTTCATTTTGGCGCAGAGCCCTTAATGTCGTTGGAGATTATTCTAATCCACATATATAAACTTTAACCAAAAGGTGTAAATAATAATGCCTAACAAATAATTACTAATTAAAACCAAACCCTTACCCACCCATAATAAGGAAAGTAAGAATGGAAAATAACAGTGCTGTCACAAAGACAGTACTCGAAATCCCCCTTGTTTTCTGCTTCGTCTGCAAATTTGTAACGCTTTCACGTTGATAGTAAAAGCCTACTGTATTATTACCCGCTTTCTTCAATGAAACGTGATACTGTATTTCTTGGAAAAACCTTGAGATACGCAAGCTGAATCAATGACCTAGATTTAATATTTCATTCATTCCCATTTTATACACGGCGTAGACTAAAAGACAGATAAGCTAAAGGAGATAGAGAGAGAGGGGCGAATGAAGGCAGGACAGCCATTCAAACTAAACACCGCGTCGCGCGATACACAATTTACTGCCATCACGCGTGTAAGGCCACATAGCACTGGCACTAACTTTTTTTCAGATCGGACAGTGATAAAAACACTACCCATACCGTAGAGTTAGGTTTTAAAAACTATTGCGGAAAAAACGCTCTTACTGTTTTGTTGAAAAACATGACAGTTAGACCCCAAGTTTACGGATTGAAACAGTGACAGTAACTGCCGCACAGCAATCTATCGAATAGAAGAAAATGCATATTGGCTCCATTAAATTCGTATATTTGGGTTCCTTAGGGTTTGCTGACAAAGAATATGTAAAACGTTACGCAAATAGTCTAGGAATTACCAATTATAACCAAAATAAAATAGTGGGGGTGCCTGACAGCATGAAATCATTTCTGCTCATAAAATTTTTTATAACGTGTTTGAAAAAACATTACGTTACGGAAATAGCCTACCATGTTAACTCCTATTTGATTGGAGCGCAACAAATGTAAGACTAAACACGATTGGTCGGGCTATAAATACTATCTTGTGTTGTCAGGGGAAACGTGAAAAGGGGTACTTTTTTGAAAAGATGTGTAGACATGGTTTGATTGGGTAGAGCTGCGAATATACTCAATTCAGAGCGTCTGTTCCTTGCCACATCTTGTAATAAACCTACTAAGAAGCAGTGCGTTGAGCACCAGTGTATATTTTTTATAAAATAAAGCCTGGGACATCGGCAGATCGGAGTTGTGCTATGTTCATTGCCAGTCAACGAAACTGTTTATTATTCCTATGAATTGTGGTAAGCTTGAAATATTCAATATCTTTTAATGAAAATTGAATGTAAATTGATAATTTATGTCTGTATATATGTGTAGTTCAGTAGCGAACATGATGTAAAGCCTATAGTGCTCCAGCCTGAACAGAAGGTGTCGGAGGAAAGTAAAACTGCATGGAATGGCCAAACAGTACACTGACACCTAGATTATTGACTAGAAAGAAATAATGCTGGAATTGCAGAGGCGTAGTAACCATTAGGGGGGGAAATACTGGTATAAAGTATTTCAGATGAAGCTGACAGTTGGCCTAACGCTCTGAACTCAATGTTTGTGATGTATTGTGCTCAGTGTAAAAAGAGAGTATAAATTAGTTCTGAAGTAGAAGGTACATCCTTCTTGTTTTCAGGGACCGTGGTCTTGATGGTATTGAGCAGCACCTGGTCAGAGCTTTGCTGAATCCAGAGTCGGACAGCATACTCCTTGGTCCATATAGCAACCAGTGAGGTGGCTCCAGAACTCATTAAAGTAATCGAGCAGAGGAGTCTTTTACTGCAGTCATCACGAAAGATAAGAGAGTGTGGCCATGGAGCTCAACATTATGTACCCCCATCTTAAAATGACATTGTAAAATAAAATTAAGAGGGGAATTTAATTGTGTTAATGCCAGGAACTGAGAACATCTCCAATACTAGTTCCAATAAAGACAAACTATTGAAGTCATGATGACAAATACCAACAGAGCTTGAACAAAACAAAACCAGTATTACCTCATATTACTACTACACAACTGACACACATAGGATACTATTAATAATATATGTCACTACAAGATTCATATTAATAAATTCTGTACATATAACTTGTAATTAAAATTGATTGTGATTCCTGGTTCCCTTTGTATTTGAATCAGGACACATATACATTCATGACAGCACTGAATACATATTGTTATTTGAAAAGTTATCAGTGACTCCTTTAAGATATCTTTGTAGAGTGTTTTATGTATGTGAGTGTCACAGTGTTGTCAAGTGTGGTGGAATAAATTAAATTGTTTATCTGTCTGTTGTTGTTATGACTTACACTTCATCATACACATACCCTAGACATATAACGTGTACATATGTGGTAGCAAGTAAGGTTATCTATAATACACTACTCTTAATAGATATAGATACCTTCACAGCTGATCTCATTCAGTACCCTAAGTCCCCTATAAATATTTATAACATCCCACTTCACCACACTTGACCTTCTTCAATTTCTTTAATACGAATAAAAAAAAAGTTAAAGATAGTCCCCATAGCAGATATTGTCCGTAGGGGATTGAAGTGTTAGAGCACTATCACTATATCCTAGTCCACGGCATCGAGAGTTGCAACAGTAGTGGACCAGCGTTTCCCTTCCCTCGCTGTCTTTTCCTTCCCTAACTCACTTAGCAAAGTCTCGGTACCCATTTACAGCTGGGTAGACTGGAGTGTGATGATACCGTGAATTGAACCTGGTACCTTTGCCGCGCGAGACCAGCGCTCTAACCACTCGTTTTAGTGTCAATCGGACGCTTTTATACTAGTCCGCATGTACTTTGTAATTTCCCAATATAATTAAAGATGCTCTTTCTTTACAACCTTATCTGTATTTCATAATCTGCTCCTTCAACTTTTGTTTTATATTTCCTGCCAAGGAAATGTGTAGCTCCCCAAATGCCTTAGGGATGCTTCTCCTAACATAAACTGGACATCATTTGCCACCTCTGTTCGCCTAAGAAGTGACATTTGAAGTACACGGTGGCATATGCCAATTATAAATAGTTCTCTCTTCTCCTCCTCTTCTCTCTTCATCATCGCTCTCTCTCTCTCTGTCTCTCAATGGTCTCTCATCATCTCTCTCTCTCCAGTTCTGTCCAAGGGTTTCTATATTTCTATACTGTTTTCTTTGGAATGTCTCTGTCACTGTCTCTGATGAAGAATTATGGAAGATTCATTGTGAAAACACAATGTGAAGAGTCTGGACGTCCCTAAAGAGGTAGGGAATGAGACCATTCACATAACAATAACACATAAACATAACAACAATAACACATAAACATAACAATAATAACACATATTAAACAGACCTGAAAAGTGAACAAGTGCCTTAGCTGAAGCAAACCAGAGGCAATGGCGTGGCGCCCACAGACGGACAATTAGTTTGTTGTTGTTGTTTTTAAAATAGTTTTAAGATAAATTAAATGTTTTACATTAAAATGCACGAGGAATAACCCAGTAACAAGGTAAACTACTGTAAAACATAATACTGAAACTACAACATAATGTATACTGTATCAGTGTATTGCCAATAAAAGACCTACGAAAAGATGACACTCATATGATAAGGAATTGGCAATTGAAAATATTATCTGGAATTAGAGACACTATATATCCTAATTATAACCATCATCGGTTGAACGGCCTATTTTTTTCTTCATAATATTAAAGAAAAAAAAAAAAAAATCAACAACAACAGCACAAAACTGCAACATATGCTGTATAACGAAACAACAGTGCAATGCCATATCAGACCAATAAAGTCAACCTTGACATTAAAGCAAGCGCTACTAAATACCTGCTGTGAAAATTCTGATTCCGCGTTAGTTGTCAAACCTTGATTTGTTACAGGTGTTTGTACCTGCACTACATACGCCGTATATAGATTTCTTTAAATGGAATTAACTCAAACACCGACTTCACCACTTCATATAATTTAACAGGGCAGTGTGTAAAACACCAAGTGATATTTTTTCTGACCTGGGCTTGATTAAGGTAGGAGGTCGTGACTGTCCTTTACAAATAAAAATAAATTTGGTTGAATATTAATACTTAGTGGGGACGTGTACTTCGGATGCCATCCTATAGGCTAAATCGCCAACGTCGTTAGTGTTAGGATTAAGGTTAGATTAGGATTCATAAACTTAATCTCCTACTACCGCATCTCATAATTTTTTAAAGGCGGTATCGAACGCAGGGCTCCACTTTTGTTCATTTCATCCATTTAATTTTGTTAACACTAATGTTCAAGTACTTTTCAAGTTTGAGCGTTTTCGCTGATGTAGGCCATATGTAGGCCTATACATAGTTTTTAAACAGCCCGTATTCTTTTGTACGATCGCAGGTCTTAGTTTACGTTCTTTCCGCATGTAGTGATGTCGTTTGCCAAACTCTCCCTGCCCCCTTTAGGAAAAAATAAAAATTAGGGCCTACCTCATCACGTAGATGATTTATAAAATTGTTGTAGGCCTAATTATTAAGGTCATGTATTTTGGAAAAACGAATCGCGTTGACAGCGGTAAAGAGCACTGTTGTGCGTTATATAAAAAATGTAATAAAGTTGTGTTTGAAACGATTTTATTTCAAATCATCTCGCCAATTTTAACTTCTAATTAATCTTCCGTTACCATGGAAGTTGCGACGCCTCGTGATAAGTGATTTTTCCCTTTACCCTCCACGTCGGAAAACAAATAGAATTTCGCCCACTTTTTCTAAAATCCGTCTATTTCTTTTAAATTGAATTCATACAAAATATTCGGGCCATCATATCAGTTTGTTATTTAATGATTTAGTAAACTAACGTTCTACACAAATTAATGATAAATGAACAAGGACAACTGGGACCGGAGAGGGAAATGTAAAACAACAAAGGTATGATGACCTGTATGGTTCACTGGTGAAGAAGAGGGCATTACTAGCGGACATTCATTGGAAACTTCCTGTCATTTTTTTTGTTTTAACAGAAGGAAGCGAATCAACAAATTTAGATATATACTTATCATTGGGGAAAAAAAAAGACAAACAAAATAACCACACATCAAAGAAACACTTTTCAACAGCTGGAATGTGTAACACTGAAACATTTTAGTAAGTAAATAAAGTCTTTGTGAATCCAGTGTTTTTATTAAATCTTTTTTCATAATAGTGTAAAGATATTCATATTTTAAGAACAATATAAAAAATAATTTAAATTGAACAGTTTATAATATAATTTAAATTGTAAATAATTGGAAGCAATACAAAACAGTTACAGTATTTGCATTTAAATAGCCCACTGTTATTGGAGATTATTTTTTTGTTTGTATTGATTGGTTGTTGCGACGGGAAAAAAGAAAAGTAGAATAAAATTAATGAACTCTTACATATGGAAGGACCCATCTGATGCATGGCTAGACCACAAAGTTGAATAGAAATGAGTATGATACAGTACAATATTATTTTATACCATTCATTTAATACCTTATTTTAGGCATATAATGTGCATTGTTAATTTAGCTTTGGAATCCCTGCTTTTAAAAAAGAAAGGTACAAAAAAAACACCTTTGTTTGAATCTAAAGCACTTATATTAATTAAAGGTTATTCAAAATGTGAAGACAGTGTAAATTTGAAAATGTGTAGCAGATAATAAATTTATATTTTGTGTGTGTGATTTGTCCAACCATAGTATTCTGCATACATAAAGGTATTCTTGCTATAAACAAAAAATAAAAAATTAGAACAGTTAACTTTTAAACTCAATCAAGTCAGAGACTCAATCAGTCAGACTCAATCAGTCACTCAATCAGTCAGAACTAATTTTTTAGTAAATATTCTTTATCCATCTTCATTTTCCTTTATGCACTCTCTTTACAGAATTCATTGCAGCCACCACTGTAGCTGTGATCATCCACTGTAGCTGGTCTCATTCACCAAACTGTAGCTGGTCACCACTGTAGCTGGTCACCACTGTAGCTGGTCCACCACTGTAGCTGATCCCCTTGCAGGAAGCTAGCACACTAGGCATTCACATGCGTTCACAGTGGTAGGTTTCTGTGGCTATTTGTTTTACTTGGTGATGTTGTCAACCCCCATATTATAGCTGCATTGTATGTCAACTCGGACTTGAGTTGGACTTAAGTCACCACAGCGACTCAACTCGAGACGACTTGAAAGATTTAGGCATTAGCGACTTGACTCTACTCAAGACTTGCCAATTTTGGTGAAACAACTCACTGTCCTCATTCATAATGCACTTCTTATTCATAAGAATAATATGCGATATCACCCAAACATTACAAGAATTCCATTGTGCAAGCACATTTTACTTCATATTATCAGACATAACTGGACACTTGCTAATCTCTGTTGCGTGATAAATTCTCGCAACATCGTTTTTATTTCAATATCTGTTTTATAACGCAAGGGCAACAACTGCTTGAAATCTATAGTCACTTTTCTCGGTAAGCATTTGTCTTCTCGCGTTAGTATCGAATGCAGTTAACTTTTGAGCTGTGGTCATTTTTGCGCTGGACTGCGCATGACTTGTCTTGTTGTTTGGTCGATCGGTTTCCGCCCACCACTAGTGGGACGTGAGCGATTTGGAATGGCGAAAGAGATGCCTCGTTGAAGAGGGGATCTCCGCTTTTTTTTTGTTCTGTCAGGGATGTGTAGTCCTCTTATGGATATTTCGTTTAGTCGAGATAATACCTCTAGTGTTTTCCCACATGTCGGGAGGCGTGATATTTCTGTGTATTTCATGAAAGCAAGGTAAATTGACTTTTTCATTAACTCTATCGATTTTGGGTCGTGAGCGATTTCGATTCATAGCCTGTCTCCGAAAGTCGTCGTCACGAGATGTTTTTTCCCAGCTCACATGTCGCTGCATTGTACTGCATCGGTTGATGCAGGTTCCAAGGACATTATTTATACTTCGGCAGACGTGTCTGTCTTGCTGAAGTCAAACTAAGGAGAGTGAACTGATCTCATACATCTGGTTATCTCCTGGCTGTTATAGAAAAGGATGGAGTTTTTCACCTGACTACATTTACAGCACTATGAAATATAACATGCATCTGACTCATCATTGTAATGCTGTCTACCGTTTATTGCTGTATTGAATGTTGCTGTGATAATGACTGTTTGATGTGCCTACACATTTGCGTAACCATTTTGTCACTGTGGCGTCCACAATAAATAATGAAGAAAAACGTCAACGGCTGTTTCAAGACTCATTGACTTTTATACGTCGTGAGTTTACTGACGTCCTATGTGGATTGCCCTGTTATTTTTGCATGAACATTGTTTTGACTGAACACATCTACACACTACACAAAACCAGACATGCGGATGCCATCCATCATCATATGGCATCACGCATCATTTGGTGGCCATAAGCTGGTTTGATTCTGGTACTAGCAAACACGGGGTCCCTTACCCACTTCATTTTCAACAAGAATTCATCAGCATCCTTCAAGAAATTAACATTCTTCAATACAGTCAACATCTTCAAAATTTTCAAAGTACTCGGCGTTGCCCGGTAAAAGTCAAAATTTCAACTTTTTGACGGAAACAAGAATTTGACAGTACCCGGCGTTGTTACATGTTGCCGGATAACTCGGACTGCTGTTATCTTTTACGCAAGTCAAGCAAGTTGCTGCTGTCAAGGTTCCAGTGCTGTCGTTTTTTGAGAAGGTCAAGTGCCGGTTGAAACGGGTTGTTTTCTGAAGAAGGCCAAGTACCGATTTCCATCAACTTACTTTTGGATTAGAAGGTCAAGTGCCGAAACAACTCAACACACAGTATTTCAGAAGCTCTTGTACCATCGTGTTAGCAGTGGAAGCAGTTCAGATGTGCCATCATCGTTGGAGCTTCGCTCTTTAGGACGTTGATTGACATCCGTTTTTCTGCTGTTCTACGATTGGAAGCCTTTAAGTTAAGTGGCCTGTTTGTATGTAAACTGTGCCCTTATACTTCTGCTGAGTCTTCTGTGTATCATCTCATTCTATATATTTATATGTCTATATGTTATTTGTATATTTATATGTTTATATTTCAGCGGGTTCTCGGTTGGGTGGTGTCTCCGTTAGATTATGCCACGTCATAGAGGTCGTCTATTGTGAGCGTTTTCTGTAGGGTTTGCAAATTTCCGATACTGGAATTTGCTAAGCGACTTCTGTTGCTATTTATGTTAGCTGTGATGACATGTTTTAATATTGTTTTCGTTATTATTTCACATTCTTTAGTTTTGTTGTGATTTGTTTGTATTTGTTAGCCTACTCTTGTCTATAATTTAGTTTCATACAACATTTTTGTTTATACACTGTGGTGTCATGTATTTTGTTTAATTCTATCGCAGATATCGTCACATTTTTTGTGATATTTCATTAATTTCTGCTTTATTTTTAGTTGATTTCTGCGAAAGTTTTTGTATTGTTGCTGATCTTTGTTATTGTTTACATTGTTATTGTTTACATTGTTTGTATTGTTTACATTTTCAATGTTTACATTCTGCATGTGTTTACATAGTCATTGTTTACAGTTATAGTAATTAGTTAATGGGCTATGCTAATGCACTGTTACTACTATACTGATGATAAATGAATGATGAATAGTGTCGTGCACTATTGAATGAGAAGTGCACTTATGATCAAGATTTGAGTGCTGATATTTCATATACAAGTTCTTTGATTGGAGACTTGTTTCCCACAGAGACTGGGATAATATAATGTGATGTGAATATACAAGTGCTTAATTAAGACTTGTTACACTTAGGTTTGAAATAAATTAGTTAATTATTTCAGGTTTTGGACTCATATGTTAGACAACATGTCTACATTTGAGCACTTTATTGAGCAGGGTAAATTGCTTGGGAAGACTGGTGATAAGTTAGAAGAATTTGCAACTGCTCGATATGATAAAGCAATGGAAGCTGAGGAAAGAAAGCTACAGCTAGAGGCTGAGAATAAAAGACTTGAAAAAGAAGCTGAGAATAAAAGACTTGAAAAAGAAGCTGAAAATAAAAGACTTGAAAAAGAAGCTGAAAATAAAAGACTTGAAAAAGAAGCTGAAAATGAAAGACTTCAAATGCAGGCTCAAGCTGAAGAAAGGAAGTTACAAAGAGAGTCTGATGAGAGGAAAGCAAAAAATGGAACATGAAGAAAAACTCTTAGCTTTAGAGTTGGAGAAATTGAAATTGACGAGCATGAGTAATGGTAATGATTCAAACAAGGGTTCATCTTCTGGGAAGGCTAATAATGATACTTTTAAGATTAAGTTACCAACATTTAGTCCTTCCAGTGATGACATAATGTTCTATCTGGACAGATTTGAACAAGCATGTACAGCTCATAACATAGACAAAGCAAAATATGTTTATCAGTTATCAGGGATACTGACAGGTAAAGCTCTAAGTATATTAAATATGGTGGATGAACCTGACAAGAGCAATTATGAGGTTGTCAGGGCCGCTTTGTTAAAGAAATATCAGCTTAACGAAGACGGCTATCGTCTACAATTTAAAAACATGTTACCTGAAAATGGAGTTGAATTCTCCGAGTTTATTGCAAGAATACGCATTACTTTCTCACGATGGGTTGAACTATCTAAGACGGAAAAAACTTATGAAGGACTTATGGACTTAATACTTAGAGACAAAGTCATGTCGTCTGTCAATGAGTCTTTCCTTGCTTTCCTTCATGAACGTAAACCTAAAACAATAAAAGAAATGGAAGATTTCTGTTGCCAATACGTAACTGCGCACCCACACATAACCATGGGTAACTCTAAGGTGAAAGAAGGTTACCAGTTGCTTCGGCAGCTCCGTATGGTCAAAACTTTGCTCGTAGATCCCAACAAAATTTTGATAGAAAGGGCAGCGGTAATTTCTGTCAAAATCATGGAAACCAATTTCATGGTGATTCTTCTTCGAAGAATTGGAGACAACCTGATAGTGGTCGTTACTATCACCCTAATAATTATAAGCATTTCAAAAGAGGATATGGTAATAGAGGTTATTCCTGCCGAAGACCTCAGAACCAAACAAATAGATGTTCGCATCAATGTGAACATGATAGTAATCGTGGAAACTGGAATTCGAACCAGTATAACAATTACAATAGAGACAATAATAACTGCAGAGATAATAATAACTCTGATAACTTCAGAGGTAATAATAGTCGGGGTAGATCTCAACACAAAAAAAAGAGATATCAGCAGGCTAATGCTGTACAACAGGAAACTGAGGGAGCCTGTAATCATGTTGTTGATAGTAAAAACTTTGACGCTGTCACTAGTTCTGCTTTTGACTTTGAGAGAGCAAACAAATGCCCCCAATGCAGTACTTTATTCGAACCGGGTACCATAACTACTTTGAGTTGTGGTCACCCACTTCCCGCTCTTCCTGCTGCTGTTGCGCATGACGGGAGGGGTTCTTTAATTCTACATAAGGGTCTTGTTAATGATACTCCGGTCTCACTACTTTTCGATTCCGGATGCACCACTATTGGTGTTAGACAATCGCTTGTAGATCCATCTTGTGCTACAGGAAGGGTTATTAAATGTGTCACATTTGGCGGCACTCTAGAAAAATATCCTACTGCTGTAATTCGCATTGCCACTCCTTTCTTTACTGGAGATGTGCATGCTTGTCTCTTACCTAATCCTATTGCGGACCTTATTATTGGTCGTATTCACGGAGTTAGGGAGTGTACCCCACAGCAGATTGCTGCTTGGGAAGATAATAACATGCAAGCTACAAATGCAGTAGTTACAAGAGCACAAGCTCTACAAACACCCGAAACTTCACTGAATAGTGATAATGAAGTTGATAGCCAAGATAGTCACTTAGTAATTACTCGTGACTCTTTCATAAAATTGCAAGAAGAAGATCCTTCTTTAAAAAAATTCTTCGTTCTTGCGCAGAAAGGTGATCCGAATCAGGATACAAATAGAAAATCTTGGATTGCAATGAGAAACGGCGTACTTGTACGTATGGTACAAGATTCGACTACGTCGGCACATTCGCAAATTCTTGTTCCCAAGAGCATGAGAGTCCAAATATTACAACATGCTCATGACTCGCAATGTGCTGGACATATGGGTTTTGCCCGTACGAAGTCGAGAGTCCTTGCGGCTTTCTTTTGGCCTTTTGTCAATAAGGACATTCGTATTTACTGCCGATCATGCAAGGTATGTCAGGAGGTCAAATCTAGAGGACCACGACATGCTGCGCCTATCCAGGCTGCTGACATTCCTATTCGGCCGTTTCAGAAAATGGCCATAGATATTATTGGCCCTTTTAAGGTCAAGTCGGCCAGAGGACATCAGTTTATCCTTACATGTGTCGATATGTGCACACGTTGGCCAGAGGCTATTCCTCTTAAGAGCATATCTACTACAGATATCGCAGATGCTCTTTGGTTGATATTTTCTCGCTTGGGGTTCCCCAGAGAAATATTGTCAGACCATGGCACTCAACTCATATCTGACACTATGTCACAGGTAATGTCTACCTTACATATTGAACGATCTCTCAGTAGTATCTACCATCCTATGTCTAATGGGTTAGTTGAGCGTCTGAATAGAACGCTCAAGACTTTGCTTGGTAAGATAACTGAAGATCATCCTCAAGATTGGGACAGGGTTTTACCCGCGGCTCTCTTTGCCTATAGAGAAGTCCCTAATGAACACACAGGATTTTCTCCCTTCGAACTTGTCTTTGGCGCGCGTCCACGCGGCCCTATGTCTTTATTACACGATCTCATCACTGCCGATGATATTAGCGATGAAACTCAATCCTCATATGAGTATGTCATTGCTCTTAGACAAAAGATCATTGAGGCATGTAAGCTAGCAACTGCTTCATCAGAAATTGCTAAAGAGAAGGCAAGGCAGTTTGCTAACAAGAATAGATGTCTACGACAACTTTGTCCAGGTGACAAAGCATTCGTCCTACTCCCCAGTAGGGAAAATAGACTTCTTATTGCATGGAAAGGTCCGTATGCAATAGTCTCTCGGATTTCCGATGTTGACTATGTGGTCGATATTGATGGAAAGCATAAAACTTTCCACATAAACATGCTTTCGGAATTTCACGAACGTCCGGACTATTTGCTGCCTATTTTCCAGGCAACGGATGATGCTCCTGCACCTCACGGTCATTATTCATCCCTGTCTGTCATTCAGGATGAGGAAGCTACCTTCTCTGATGTCAACCTTCCCCTTCCAGTGGTTCCATTACATTCCACGGAATCTTGGAAAAACGTTTCTGTTTCTCCTAATCTTTCTGGTGACGAACATCGACAAGTCTCGTCGATGTTACAAACATTTCAGGATGTTCTCACTGACATTCCTGGACACACAGATGTCATAGAACATGACATAATTCTTACCGACAATAATCCAATTAGGGTTAGGCCGTATCCTATTCCTATACACTTTCAGTCGCAAGTGGAAAAGGAATTGGATGAAATGATTCAATTAAATATAATTGAACCATCGACTTCACCATATTCTTCTTCCATGGTTATTGTCCGGAAGAAGGATAAGAACATACGAATTTGCGTTGATTATCGCAAATTGAATCAGGTCACAAAGTTCGACGCTGAACCGATGCCTTTGTTAGAAGATCTACTGATTAGACTTTCTAATTCTAGATTCTTCACTAAACTTGACTTGTCTAAAGGTTATTGGCAAGTGCCTTTAGCAGAGCATGCCAAACCTCTTACTGCTTTTTCTACACCTAGGGGTCTATTTCAATGGAATGTTATGCCTTTTGGTCTCATGAACGCCCCTGCCACTTTCGTTCGCATGATGCGTCGAATTCTGTCACATCGTTCGGATGTCATCGCATACTTAGATGACATCTGTCTCTTCAGTGATACCTGGGAAGATCACTATTTAGGGTTATATGACTTACTGTCCACTCTACGTGAGAATAATTTGACAGCAAAACCTTCTAAAGCTTTTGTTGGTTTTGGTGAAATCTCTTTCCTGGGTCATCGTGTTGGTCATGGTCTCTTGAAGACAGAAGACCACAATACTTCCAAAATACTGAACATCTCTGTTCCTAAAACGAAGAAACAAGTTAGGAGTCTCTTAGGTTTAATTCAATTTTATGGGAGATTTATTCCAAATTTATCTTCGATCATGGCACCTCTCTCAACATTGTTGAAGAAAGGTTCGCCTAATCTGGTCCGTTGGTCTGAAGAATGCCAATCTTCACTAGACCAAATCAAGAATATATTTTCTTCTCCTCCCATCTTAAGATTACCTACTCTTGATAGGACTTTTGTTCTTCGGAGTGATGCTTCATCCACTGGGATTGGAGCAGCACTGATGCAAGAATATGCAAATACTCTGCATCCTGTTATGTACATTTCTAGAAAACTAAATGCGGCAGAGAGGAACTACTCGGTTTTAGACCGTGAGTTGTTAGCGATGGTTTGGTCAATTCTAAAAACATGACTCCAACTAATACTTCTGTCCTATATTTCTATATATTACAGAGTCATAACACACCTATATTTCTACAATAGATTAGCACATCTGTACTTACTTTATATGTACACACTATCGTGCTTTGTTGTCATCTTCTTCTGTTCGTTTTTTAAGATGATAGAGGAGGACTGAGTAGTTAATATAAGGGCCGTTAGTTTACTAAACAGCCACAATTATTAATAATGTATTGTACCTTATGAAGCATATTAGTTATTAATTAGCATTATATTGCTTGTACTTTCTCAGAATGTCATTGTTGAGCTGAGGACTTACCTTACGAGTTCTAGATTGTGTACTTACCCTCGGAATACCAGAGCATATGTCCTGGATCGTCATGTAGTTTAACTTTACTATGTACTTATGTCATTACATGTCAAAGAATGTACTATTTAAATTTTCCTATCAGATTTGTACATCCATTTTTAAAGACAATATTAGAGTATGCTGTTTAATGATGATTATAGTAACTTGCATACGTATATTGTGTTTACATGCTAACGTGATGTGTGTTGGTGACACCTCCCCGATGTGAATATTTTTTTGAGAACTTATTTTATTTTTCTGTTTGAGGTATAATCCTCGGATTCAATAGCACTGTACTCCGAAAAGTCGTCGTCCACGAGATGTTCTTTCCACAGCTCTACATGTCTGCTGCAATTGTACTTGCATATCGGTTGATGCAGGGTTCCTAAAGGGACCATTACTTGCTTACTTTGTTAAATGAACTAGGTTAGAAAACCTTTATTATCTAGAGGATATTCTTGAGGACATTATTTATACTTCGGCAGACGTGTCTGTCTTGCTGAAGTCAAACTAAGGAGAGTGAACTGATCTCATACATCTGGTTATCTCCTGGCTGTTATAGAAAAGGATGGAGTTTTCCACCTGACTACATTTACAGCACTATGAAATATAACATGCATCTGACTCATCATTGTAATGCTGTCTACCGTTTATTGCTGTATTGAATGTTGCTGTGATAATGACTGTTTGATGTGCCTACACATTTGCGTAACCATTTTGTCACTGTGGCGTCCACAATAAATAATGAAGAAAAACGTCAAAGGCTGTTTCAAGACTCATTGACTTTATACGTCGTGAGTTTACTGACGTCCTATGTGGATTGCCCTGTTATTGTTGCATGAACATTGTTTTGACTGAACACATCTACACACCACATACACACAAAACCCTCAGACATTTTTGCGGATAGCCATTCCCATCATTTTCATATCTGTGCATCTCCACGCCCAATCCAATCTCCATAAAATGTCAGTAGGGTAAAATAAGTTAAAAGTACTAAAATTTTATATTTAATATTTTTTCATTATCTGTGTTGTAGTTGAAACCGATCTGATCTATTTGGACAAAGTGCGATTGTGGCTTCCATAAACAGTGTTAAGAATCTAATATGAGGGTAACATAATACTCTGGACTCAATTTGCGACATCGGACTTGTATAACCACAGTGTTAGGGACTTGCAATATGGACTTGAGACTTGTACTAAAAAAATTGAGAACTTGTACTAATAAGTCTATGAGACTTTGTAGTTAAAAGACTTGAGGTCTTTGTACTTATAAAAACTTGAGACTTTGTACTAAAGGACTTGAGACCTTGTAGTAAAAAGGACTTGAGACTTGTATTATAAGACTTGAGACTTGTACTAAAAGACTTGAGATTTGTAGTAAAAGGCTTGAGACTTGTCACTTAAAGACTTGTAGGACCTCGTTAGAAAAGGACTTGAACATAATCTTGGTGGTGGGGCCGTAGCCTTATATCTTTCTATGTCTCTTACAGGAGACCCAGGGGAACTGACCAGGGTAAATATTCTTAATGTTAACCCACAATAACTTGATCAAGAACAATTAGTTGTTAATCAGAGTCCCATGGGAACCTACCACCAGGATAAAATATTCTTTATGATTAAAACACAATAACTTGTGTTCATGGACAATTCTTTGTTAACAAGAGTACCCTGGGAACTGCACAGGATATATATTCTGTTATGTTAAAAACTAAAACATTGATCATGAACAATTCTTTTTTCATTGCAAAGAAAAAAAAATATTGTATTTAATTTTAAATGTAAAACCTTGGAGAACTCATTCATATTGTTATGGACAAGAACTTTTACATAGATTACACTGAAATATAGAAGGAAACCAATATTTTTTAAATGGGGGACAATTGCGCAATTTAATGTATTAACTTCCATTATTTTCTGGTGGCTTTTAGGGACCAGTGATTCCCTATCTGTGGTACCGAGCGGACACCACTTAGGGTCCGTGGTGAATTATTCAGGTGGTCCCGCGGGCATGTGTTATGATTTGGTGATTAAGTGCTTTGATTTTGCTTTGATCCTCCATTACTAAGCAAAACACAGGAAAAACTGTTTGCAGAAGCCGTACTAGCTTTAACTTCTTTGAAGCCTAATATTGAAAAAATCTAGTGAGCGCAAATGCAAGCACAAGGCTTTCATTGATTATTTTTAATTTTAAACTATTGGATTGTATATTATATATATTTAATCCAATATGTATGAGGTATCACATGCGTATAACAGTTTTTATTTTGCTTTGGCCTTCACTAGCATGGGTGGTTCCATGTTCAAATCCCCAGGGAGTGGATTGAGGTTCGGGATTTTTGTGGACCACAATCGGCTCTGGGGTCCGACCCAGCATTATTGAATTGGGGGTACCTGAGAGAAACTCTGGGGAAGGTTAGATTTTGGCCAGCATGATTACTGACCTTTTCACCCCAGAGTGTTCCCTCATTGGTCATGAAAACTTTAGGCCTAACACCTTTTTTAATATATTCCCCCCCTTATGCCTCAATGGGCATTTAATGAGGATTAATTTTACCTTTTTTTTACCCTTTACCTTTAATGTTTTTTATGTTACCAACACCAGTATGTTTTTTAACCAATATAATTGTATGTACAATATATTTTTCATTACTTTTGACAACTATTACCAATTTTTTTTGTCAATCTGGCAATTAATTTAACATTTTCTTGTTATGGAATTTAGGCCTAGTTTCATCTATTTGAATAGAGTCAGTTCCCTTTTTTCTTTTATTTTAAGGGCCCATTGCTTTATTAACATATCCCACTGGTGGGTCTATTTTCAACTTATTTCTTAGTGGAAAAGTGTTTCTTAGAATGTAAAATCCAGGTTGGGAAACCATGCTTTTTTTGTAGACCAGGGTTTAAGTCAAACTCTTTTTGTCTCTGGACAGGATCCCTTTACACTCATTACCAAATTATTGAGGACCCCCCGTGAGCTTTTGTTTATTTGGGTTTTTATATATATCGATAGCCATTACTGCGCTATTATAAATGAGTCCCTGGTCTTAGACATTATAAATCTATTTATTTATTAGTTTATTTATAAAATAAAAGCAAACAATACCATTACTGTTAACATAAATCAGAATGATACCTTTTTTAAATGAAAAAAAAATATGAACAACAACTCAAAAAAAAAAAAAAAAAAATTAGTGCAAGCGTATGCATTGTTCTACAGATTTCTGCGAAACTACTAATGAAGACAGCTGGATTCTCATATGTATCAATTGATTATTGTATATAGACTACTGCTATTGTTTCTTGAGTCAAACTTGAAACATAGAACTTACATCAAGTGCAGCCTGTGCTTTTTTTTTTTAGAAAATTAATGAAAAAAAAAAAATATCCCGTTCAAGACTCTGATGGGTCATTATTTGATATATATTGTTTTCAATTCCAAATACGATTATGAACAACTGCAGACCTTCAATGAGAAAGTTGGTATCACATTTTTCAAATCATAGTCTTTTGCATAGGGACAATCACAATTGTGCTTTCTATACGTTTTTACATCAATTGAAAAAAAAAATAAATAATCCAAAAAAAAAATTCACAAAAAGGACAAACAAAGTTCAAGAAGAGAATACTCCTGAACAAGTTATAAATAATATTAAATCTCGTGGAAGGGTTTTTCTTTTTTTGTAAAGGCCTGGTGGTTCTAGTTATTTAATGACTTTAACAAGACTATTTAATTAAACTTTTCATCTGTTAAAAGTCCTCATTTGCATCCTGTAAGAACAGCATAGAATGCATTGTAAAGAACAGTGTGGTGGCATTTGCTGTTTCACTGGACTAATTTCCTGATTGCCTTTTGCAGATGTTGAGGTTCACGCTGTGAAGGCTCCTGAATTCTACTAATACAGTCTGGTAAAGCGGTTTATTGTATCCATAATGGGACATCGAGGGAACCTTGCATTGCTACCACACCTACATACTCAACCTGCGTTAACGTATTTTCTATCTTCTGCCCGTTGAATTAGTAATGGTGTATGTCAATGTTATCGATGGCTAGTGTACTAGTGGTAAGCGTAACCAATTGCTGTGTAATCAAAATGACAACACAATACACCTAAGAAACTCTATGAAAAGTAATTTACAAACACCCAGGAGTTAAGTTTTAAGTATGTGAAAATCTTTTTTACAACCTTTATTGTTCCAGTATCAAAAATTTTTATGGTATATGGAATATTGAAACTCAAAATGATAATTCAAAGTATTTACAATAAAATGGATTGATTCTTTAAACGTTGAGTATATTATTATTAGCAACTTTAAATTAAATCATGTCGACTGAAAAACAGTGTCAATTTACTCTTGCTCTACCTATGAATGGGTAATGATTACGAAAGAACAGTCTGTCTTCATTTACCCCCCAATCATGAAGTTGATCCCCCCAGACAAACACCATTTGGAAATGAGAGTAGTTGAGCTTTTGATTCTGCATTCCCAAGTGCACCGGCGTAAGACGTAATTTTTAACTTAGTAGCCACCTCTGGTATACAGGATGCACCAATTATGTTCACATCACTCCAGCTTCCAATGCCATTAAGGCTTCAATCGGATTCTGACCTCTAGAAAGCTTATTCAAAGGAGGCAAACAGTCGATTACTTGCCTCAAGTCTTTTGATGCAGAATAAGTCTATACAGGTATAGGTTTACTGGGCTCACTATTGAGTCATAGCATGATAAACCACCTGGAAACGATATAAAATGCGTAACTACTCAACACTTGTCTAAATAACTAATCCGGCTCCCTACTATATCTCAACATTTTTAATTTCATAAATCTAAGATTTTCCTCTGCAAGGTAATAAACCATTAGTTAGCATTCTTAATTGGTTTGTCACAATCCCATTCTATGGTCAAATAAACTTAGCAAACGCTATAGTCTTGACACTTTCCCTTGGGACAAAGGAAACATCTTTTAAGTCTTCACCATATATTTATCAGCGTCATGTATACAATCAAAGTGACTTGCTGACAGACGTCGTGGCCACCCGCATAAACCAGCAAACACCCACTCGGTCTTACCCCGTAATACTGTACCAAAACAATTTCCCCATTAGCATATTTCAATTTTCACTTTCCCCTCAAAAAAGTGTCAGAATAAAAAAAAAAAAAACCCTGTCTGGCTTTCTCACCCCAACCCCTCCCCCAACCCCCCCCATCAATCCTAGTTCAAAATCTCCTGCCCCCAACACAAAAGGTTGTTCTTGAATCGACCTACGCCCAGCGATTCGCCCTAGCCCACATAATAATGTTTCATACACCTATTCAACAATACATACATAATGAATAATAATAACACGCATGACCTATAAAGGTGTTTCTTTCTTACCATCAGAGGAAATACCAAAACCCTTTATCAAGTTTGTATTTGCGACAAATATAGTCTTAACTGACAATCCCGTGCTGGTGCACATCAACAACTCCAAAACAAACATTTCAAATTACTAATATCTTTGCCCCCCCCCACAACGCCACGTGTAATACAGAATTGTTTCTAAAGTGGCGACTACAGCTACTTACGTAACTAGTTTTTATTCCTCTGTTAGTACCTATTAGACCCCCATGCCAATCAGGGGACTCTTTAGGCTTTCCTAGCGTCCTTTTTTTCATGTATTGAACTGTGTAATCAAAATTTCAAATCTTGGACTACCCTACCCTTTCCCAATATCTGTTCAAAGCTGCGAAAGGATGTAGTCGGTTAGTCCATCTGGTTTTTGTCAATATCTTACTTTCTATTTATTGAGTGTTTACACCAATTTTCTGATAAATAAATTATTGATTAGCCGTTGCCTGGTCTGTCCATACGAGTGCAACCCACCTTTACACCCACCCCATACGAACCTTTATTTTATTACAACCAAACCCCTATTATCGTTTTTATTCCACCACGGACCCCCAAATAACACATATCCCCCGCCCCCCCGGTAAGATACACCATCCAACACTTTACTCCCCTATTACACAATTACACCCATAGTATTTCGGTCACTGTACTTTTATTTTAAGCATTATAAGGAAAATTATATAAAGGTTTTCCACCCCCGAAACCTTCAACCCCCCCCCCTAACCAACCCCAAAACCCCACCCAAACCAACACCCCCCCCCCCTCTCCCAACCCAAACAAATTACCAAATCCATTCCCCCAACAAACCCAAAAAAATCAAAAAAGTTCACTAAAATTTAACCAAACTAACAAAAACACATACTAACACAAACATCACTAACCCTCTCAAAATACTAACTCACACCATCTCCAACTCTAATCCCTAATAACCAAAAATTACCAAATATTTTTATAAACCACAGTATATATATAAAAAATAATCAAAAATAATTCTATACCCCCTCTATCCACACTTCCTCTCCATAAACT
>JAMPIV010019057.1:0-55516 GCA_024509875.1 Oreohelix idahoensis
TGTTAAGAAACTAAATTTTAGTCTGAGAAGATAACTACCAGTTTACGAAACTTACTTCTAGTCTAAAAACCAACATCAAATCTGCGAAGCCAATATCAAATATATGAAACCAACTTATCGTCTAGAAACCAACATTTGGTCTAAAGCACCAACTTCAAGTCTAAGACACCAACATCTAGTACAAGACACTAACATCTAATTTTTGTAACCAACTTGACGTACAAGAAACCAACGTCTAGCCTCGAAACTAACATCTATTCTAAGAAACCAACACCTGGGCTAAGAAGGCAACTTTAAGAAATCAACATCTGGTCTAACATGTCAGGAACTCACGTGGAGTTCACAAAGAAAAAGGTAGACGTGAAGGCCAAAGAACACGCGTATGAAAGACACGATGACATAACTGACGGATGGAGGGAATACCATTAGAGTTTGATAGAGAAACTGACAGAGAGCGAGGTGAATAAAAATGTCTAAAAACTGGTTTGTGCAAACAAAGGAGACACGGACATAAATGATATCGCCTTTATTTCTCACAGTCATTGAATCCTAATTAGCCGGTGCCTGTGAAGTATCTAGACAAGTGGAACTTACACAAGATTGTCAACGGTTTACATATAAATTACATATTTCATGAAGTAAATCCAATTAACAAGTTAACATTTGAAGTGTTTTTGTGCAATGTAACCTTGTTGCTACCAACTAAAAAATACAAAGTTAACCCATTGTTATCAGTCGTCTAATGCATGGAGGCTTATCTGGAGTAGGGAGCCGCGCTGGTGTAGTGGTTACCAAATTGCGCTGGCGACCGGGTGACCCAGGATTAAACCCGGGCGAGCACATTTGAAGATTTTCGTCGACCAGGATTTGGACTGGATTAACTCGAGCCCTGGCGAGTACATTTGAAGGAGTGTCGTCGACCAGGGACTGGCGGCTCCTGAGCCAACCCAGCTCTAATGGGTACCTCCAAAATCGGCGAGTATCTGCCTGAATGGCGAGGAACACCTGTCTCTGTACAAGAAAAAAAAGGGATACTCACGTAAAGATTAGTCTCAGGTTAGACATAGTAACGTGAGATTTCGCCTCGAGTAATAGCGGGTGTACGGAAAAAAAATAAAAAAAAATATCTGGAGTCATCCAGCTATGCACAATGCTATAGTATATAGGTTTGGATGTGAACATGTCTGTGAAATTAATTACACCCTCTTTGACTCGTGAAATTTTTCGCACATTTCATTGGGTTCCCCGTGTAATGAAACTTGTTGAGAACAAAGCATTGCTCACTAAGCTTAGAGGAGTCACTTGGGCACAAGACGTAATTCTAGTTTTCGTCTGGTTGACTGCATGCAGGATGATCTCTCTATGGACCCCATGATAGGCAGAGGGTGGTGAGCAGTGGCTCTATGTAGGACGTGGCAATTCATTGAGAGAGAGCAGTACCAGAGAACAGTATTCTAGCTCTGCATAGAAGTGATAAGCTGCCTTAGAATTCCTGTCTATTTTCTCACAGTTAGGACCGCCCCTCACTGATCTTTGATTTTTGTCTCCTCCTCTTTTCATTTTCCTAGTGTCTGCGAATAAAATTCCTGACTCCAGTAGCGTCAATCTTAAATTAGACAGCCCGTAGCCCCCTCCCTCGTATATCTTTGCTTCGACTATACAGATGCGACTGCAAATTCTGTTTATGCTGGAAGCAGTTATATTTTTTGAGTCAGGAAAAAGCGAACACAGGCGAGTCGAAATGTTTTTTCATGTCACCGGTTTGGTAAAGTGGGACATTATAAATATTTATAGGGGACTTAGTGTACTGACTGAGATCAGCTGTGAAGGTATCTGTATCTAATAAGTGTAGTGTATTACAGATGACCTTACTTGCTACCACATATTTATACCTCAGTCAGAATTATTCTGGAATATTGTGATGACTACGTTGAATGTCTAGGGTGTTGTAAATGATGAAGTGTAAGTCACAACAATAACAGACAGATAAACAATTTAATTTATTCCACCACACTTGACAACAGTTTGACACTCACATACATATAACACTCTATGAGACTATCTTAAATGAGTCACTGGTAAATTTTCAAATATCAATATGTATTAAGTACTTTTCATTAATATATAGGTGTCCTGATTCAAATACAAAGTGAACCAGGAATCACAATCAATTTTAATTACAAGTTATATGTACAGAATTTATCAATATGAATCTTGTAGTGACATATTTTATTAATATTATCTTATGTGTGTCAGTTGTGTAGTGGTACTATGAGGTAATACTGGTTTTGTTTTTTCAAGCTATGTTGTTATTTGTCATCATGACTTCAAGTGTTTGTTTCTGTTGGAACTAGTATTGGAGATGTTCTCAGTTCCGTTCATTAAAACAATTAATTTCCCCTCTTATTTTTACACAATGTCAGTTTAAGATGGGGTTACATAATGTTGAGCTCCGCTGGCCACATAGGCTTATCTTTCGTGATGGCGGCAGGAAAGGACTCCTCTGCTCGATAGCCTCCCTGTATTCTGGAGACACCTCACTGTTTGCTATATGGACCAAGGAGTATGCTGTCCGCCTCTGGATTCAGCAAAGCTCTGACCAGGTGCTGCTCAATAACTTTAGGACCACAGTCCCTGAAACAAGAAGGTTGTACCTCCTACTTCAGAACTAATTTATACTCTATTTCTACTCTGAGCACAATACATAACAAACACTGAGTTCAGAGCGGTAGGCCAACTGTCAGCTTCATCTGAAATAATTTACACCAGTATATTCCTCCCTAATGGTTATTACGCCTCTGCAATTCCAGCATTATTTCTTTCTAGTCAATAATATAGGTGTCAGTGTACTGTTTGGCAATTCCATGTAGTTTTACTTTCCTCCGACACCTTCTGTTCAGGCTGGAGCATTATATAGGCTTTACCTCATGTTCGCTACTGAACCACACATATATACAGACATAAATTATCAATTTACATTCAATTTTCATTAAAAGATATCAAATATTTCAAGCTTACCACAATTCATGGAAATAATACAGAATTACGTTGACTGGCACTGAATATAGCACAATTTCGATCTGCCGATGTCCCAGGCTTTTATTTAGAAAAATATGCACTGGCGCTCAACGCACTGGTTCTGTAGTAAGTTTATTTGCAAATGTGGTGTTGACCTGACGCCTCTAATTGACTATATTGGCAGGTCTAACCAATCATGCCATGTTTACACAGCTTTTCAAAAAAGTACTCCTACTCACGTTTCCCCTAACAACAACGAAGTAGTATTTATAGTCCGACTAATCGTGTTTAGCCTACATTTATTTTCCGCCAATCAAATAGGAGGTAACATGTCAGCATATTTCCGTACAATGGTGTGTTGAAAATCTGCCACTGAGCGATTCTGATTTGGGTGTTGTCTGACATCCCTCACTATTTCTTTTGGCTATAATTTGGTAATTCCTAGACTATTTGCGTAACGTTTAACATATTATTTGTCAGCAAGTCCTAAGGAACCCAAATATACAAATTTAATGGGGCTAAGGGGCTGCGTTCAAAATATGTATTTTCCAGGATAGTCGTGTAGTTTTTTTTATTTTTTTATGTTTAGAACCGCCACCTGTCCTGCTGTACTGTCAGACTAATGTCAGGATTTTAGACATAAAACAGTAGAATGTCATGTTTCCTAATAAGCGTTTTGTAAGTTTTTAAAACCTAACTCTCTTGTGTGTAGTGTTTTTTATCACTGTCGATTTGAAAAAAAGCTAGTGCTTGTGGCCTTACACGCGTGATGGTAGTAATTGTGTATCGCGCGACTGTGGTAGTATTGCCTGCGTCCCTGCTTTCAGCCCTCCCTTCTTTCTATCTTTAGTCCATCTGTCTTTCGTTTTAGGTAACGTAGTGTATAAAAAGACATGAATGGAATTTTAAATCTAGGTCAACCTGCGTATCTCAAGGTTTTTCTTAGAAATGCAGCACATGTTTTATCGTAGAAAGCGGGTATTGAAGCAGTAGGCTTTTACTATCAACGTGAAACGTTACAATTTTGCAGACGAAGTAGAAAACAAGGGGGATTTCGAGTACAGTCATTGTGACAGCACTGTTCTTTACCATTCTTCTTTCCTTTTATTGAATTTATTTGTTAGGCTTTACATTTACGTTTTAATTTATATATGTGGATTAGAATATTTCACGACATCTCCCCTCTTAAAACAGACATCTTATGTCAGTCCTTTATTCTATATACACATAGATAAATGTAAGTCAACTTGACTTTACTCTGCTGTTGTGCTATCATGGTTTTATGTAGTTGGGTCCATTCAGAGTAGGCACTACTCATGAAATCTGCCTCAGACCTCTACAACCAATAATATTTTCGGTTATGTTACTGAACAGCCGCAAGTGTGACTGCTTGTCTTAATGCTGCTTCACAACCCGTATTCACCATTTCTCTTCTCTGAGTCTGCGCAATGACATGTCCAGAGAACATTAGATTTTCCTCAAAATGTACGTTATGAGGAGATAACATATACCTGGTGATAGCAGAGTTTTCGTAGGGGATCCCATAATCTTCTTATTAGCCTGTATGAAACATTCGGAATATCCTCAATCAAAGAGGCAACTCAGGGATTCATTACGTTCCTCCGAATTGTTTACATCCAACAATTTTGTCTGATCTCAGGTTTTACTGGAATCTGATAGTAGCCTTTACTCAGATCCACTTTTGAGAAATATTTAGCTTTATTTAGTCTGGCAAACAACTGATTTGTATCCGGCAATGGATCCACCTGTCCTTCTGTAATAGCATTCAGTCTCCTGTAATCTATACAGAGTCTATGTTCTCCAGAGGGCTTCCTTAAGAGTACAACACCGGAACTATACGAAGATTCACTGTGTGAAATAATTCCTTCCTTCAACAAATAGTCTATCTCTTCCTTCAAAGCTTTCTCCTTAGCAAAAGGAATCGAATAGGGTTTCATACAGACAGGTGTGGGGTCTATCAGCTTCATATCATATTCCAATAAGTTTGTATGTCCTGGTCGGTCTGTTAACACCTCTGCATGATTATCTAGAACCTGTTGTACTCTCTCTTTCTGAGTTTTTCGTTAAATGTGTACTGATTTTCACCTGTGCCGCTGTCTCACAGGGGTGTAATGGATATTCAAATGATGAAAGTGGTTCCTTTTTCATCTCCATGGCAATGGACAAGGTCAACAAGTGTGTCTCTTCCTGATGTTCTCTTTCCAAATATTTCTTCAGGAGATTCACATGATAGATTTTTTCTTTCCCCTTCTTATCTATCTTATAATTGGTTCTAGACACCTTCTCTAGAACTGTATATGGACCTTGCCATCCAATTTGTAACTTATTCTGACTACCGGGGAGAAGAAGCAGTACCTTCTCTCCCACAGCCAAATCTCTGTCTTTAGCTTTCCTGTTATAATAGGCAGCATGTTTCTTCCTGGCTTGTTTCAAATTTTCATTGGCAAGTTTCCAGCCAGTTTTTAAACGAGTGGTCAGCTCATTCACATATTGGTATGAGGATGTAATATTTTTCCTCTGCCTTTTCATCAGTCCACGTTCTTAACAGCGTTACATATGGACCTTTAATTTTGTGGACCTATTTGTCCATGCACCGGTATGGTCTCTTCCACTCGAAGCGCTATAGTGATGATTTTTCTTCCCAGAATTATCAGTCACAAAACGACCGCTACCAATTCTTTTCTTGGGGCTGTCTCCCCACTTAAAATTCTTGATGAGAGATTTCCTCTCTACATCTTCTTCCTCCAGTTTGTTTAAGTCCGATTGAGGGATTTTCGGCTTATCCTGGGGTAAGACATCTTTTTGCACTCTCCGCATAGTGGCCATTGTAAAACAGTTAAGTGAAGCTTGTCCGTGAAAAGGGGCTTCCCATTCCATTTGGTCCACTTTATCAAATTTATTTTTCTTTTTATTATCAGGCCTAATTTTGCCCCGTGGCGTGTCCAGGTCCTGATCAATGTTCCCACTTGTGGGTGTTCCCTCATGTGCTATGCTACACCTTTCTACAAAATTCTCAATGTCCCATCTTGCCTTGGGCCAATAATAATTGTGAGCCACCTTTTGGATGATGGTACCTATCTTCTCATGGTCCCCATCTGGTTTCACATGTAGGCTCCTTATTAAGTCTGCCCTATATCTTTTAGGAAGTACCAGCTGTCCCTGACCTTTGGATCTAGCTCCAGTCTTCCTATACATCAACTTGTTTTTCATGTAAAAATCTCCCTTGCCTGGAGTTGTATGACAAGTTGACAATTTCCTGAAACAAGGCTTGAGGGTTTTATCCCCAGCCTGTGCCTTCCTCATCTCTTCTGGAGTGGTATCTAACATAATATCCTCCTCCTGTCTTGAGGTCGACCTGACCTGAAGGGTGGCCATATACACAGGTTTCCTTCTGCAACGGTCAGTGTCATGATTGTTCATCTTACAATTTTTACACCACCTTTTCCCTTGGTTGAAAGATTTTCTTTCATCATATTTCCTTTCATCGAATTGTGGGGTTTTATTTTTATTGTCATACCGTGGCCTATCAAACTGGTGCTTACCTTTGTTTTGATCCCTAGGATCAAATTTATTAAAGTTCTGTGGTGCCCTAAAATTTTCCAACTGTTTCTTTTTGTTACCTGATACCTCTGCCTGAGCTGCTTGATACCTTTCAGCAACATTTAGCAACTCACCCAGCCTCTCTGCACCTTGTTCCATGAGAAACTTTCTCAGGTCTGGAGCCATGGACTCTCTTAGTTGTTCTATAAGGACCATTTCCTTAAGATCTTGGGTTTTCCCCAGAGAAGTCCATTTCTCCAAGTATGTCTCTATTCGTGCAGAGAACTGGTGGTAGGTTTCACCTGACAGTAGTTTAGCATTCCTAAATTTTTTCCTATAAAATTCTGCGTTCTTTTCATATCTTAACAAAAGAGCCTGCTTTAGCATGTCATAATTTTCCTGATCACCTCTGCTCATTTTGGCAAAAACTTCATAAGCTGCCCCACGAAGACCTTGAGATAACTTTAAGCTCCACCTTTCTCTCTCTAACCCATATGTGGTAGCTAATAGTTCATATCTATTTAGATAGCTCTCAATATCATCGTCTTTCTCAACAAAATGATCTAAATGAAAATTCATAGCTGAGGTTGAGGCTCCCTGGCTAGCAGTGGCATCAGAGGCAAAGGGACTGGCACCATTTTCAGGAGCATGGCCTTGAAACTCAAACTCCCTTAGTCGTAACTCATGTTCCCTTTGTAATCTTTTATCTTCTGATTCCCTTTCTGCAGCTAATCGCTTGTCTTCCCTTTCTGCAGCCAATCTTCTTTCCTCTACTTCCAATTTCTTAGCCTCTTTGTCAGCCTCAATCTGCAACCTCTTATCCTCAGCCTCAATCTGCAACCTCTTAGTCTCAGCCTCAGCCTCAAATTGTAACCTCTTAATTTCTTTTTCAGCCTCTATTCTCTTATCTTCGGCCAATCTTTCAGATTCTAATTTTCTTTCGGCCTCTTTTTCTAATCTTCTTTCTTCCCGTTCAATATATTTGTCACATTCAGCCGTGACATAAGCAATCATAATTTGTCCGTCCATTCCTAACTCTTTCGCAGTCTGTACAGCAGCAGATCGAAATTTTGCCAAGTCGGCCATTGTCTAACATGCAATTGTAACAATTCAATCTATCAATAATTATCTAAGGACACTACAGGCACTGAGAGCTCAACGTTATTTATTTCCACCCAAGGATACCTTTTAATTCTTTTATTCCCAATATCTATAACAGGAGAAAGTTCAATATCCCTGGAGCGAGACCCCAATATATGTGGTAAAGTGGGATATTATAAATATTTATAGGGGACTTAGTGTACTGACTGAGATCAGCTGTGAAGGTATCTGTATCTAATAAGTGTAGTGTATTACAGATGACCTTACTTGCTACCACATATTTATACCTCAGTCAGAATTATTCTGGAATATTGTGATGACTACGTTGAATGTCTAGGGTGTTGTAAATGATGAAGTGTAAGTCACAACAATAACAGACAGATAAACAATTTAATTTATTCCACCACACTTGACAACAGTTTGACACTCACATACATATAACACTCTATGAGACTATCTTAAATGAGTCACTGGTAAATTTTCAAATATCAATATGTATTAAGTACTTTTCATTAATATATAGGTGTCCTGATTCAAATACAAAGTGAACCAGGAATCACAATCAATTTTAATTACAAGTTATATGTACAGAATTTATCAATATGAATCTTGTAGTGACATATTTTATTAATATTATCTTATGTGTGTCAGTTGTGTAGTGGTACTATGAGGTAATACTGGTTTTGTTTTTTCAAGCTATGTTGTTATTTATCATCATGACTTCAAGTGTTTGTTTCTGTTGGAACTAGTATTAGAGATGTTCTCAGTTCCGTTCATTAAAACAATTAATTTCCCCTCTTATTTTTACACAATGTCAGTTTAAGATGGGGTTACATAATGTTGAGCTCCGCTGGCCACATAGGCTTATCTTTCGTGATGGCGGCAGGAAAGGACTCCTCTGCTCGATAGCCTCCCTGTATTCTGGAGACACCTCACTGTTTGCTATATGGACCAAGGAGTATGCTGTCCGCCTCTGGATTCAGCAAAGCTCTGACCAGGTGCTGCTCAATAACTTTAGGACCACAGTCCCTGAAACAAGAAGGTTGTACCTCCTACTTCAGAACTAATTTATACTCTATTTCTACTCTGAGCACAATACATAACAAACACTGAGTTCAGAGCGGTAGGCCAACTGCTATCTTCATCTGAAATAATTTACACCAGTATATTCCTCCCTAATGATTATTACGCCTCTGCAATTCCAGCATTATTTCTTTCTAGTCAATAATATAGGTGTCAGTGTACTGTTTGGCAATTCCATGTAGTTTTACTTTCCTCCGACACCTTCTGTTCAGGCTGGAGCATTATATAGGCTTTACCTCATGTTCGCTACTGAACCACACATATATACAGACATAAATTATCAATTTACATTCAATTTTCATTAAAAGATATCAAATATTTCAAGCTTACCACAATTCATGGAAATAATACAGAATTACGTTGACTGGCACTGAATATAGCACAATTTCGATCTGCCGATGTCCCAGGCTTTTATTTAGAAAAATATGCACTGGCGCTCAACGCACTGGTTCTGTAGTAAGTTTATTTGCAAATGTGGTGTTGACCTGACGCCTCTAATTGACTATATTGGCAGGTCTAACCAATCATGCCATGTTTACACAGCTTTTCAAAAAAGTACTCCTACTCACGTTTCCCCTAACAACAACGAAGTAGTATTTATAGTCCGACTAATCGTGTTTAGCCTTACATTTATTTTCCGCCAATCAAATAGGAGGTAACATGTCAGCACATTTCCGTACAATGGTGTGTTGAAAATCTGCCACTGAGCGATTCTGATTTGGGTGTTGTCTGACATCCCTCACTATTTCTTTTGGCTATAATTTGGTAATTCCTAGACTATTTGCGTAACGTTTAACATATTATTTGTCAGCAAGTCCTAAGGAACCCAAATATACAAATTTAATGGGGCTAAGGGGCTGCGTTCAAAATATGTATTTTCCAGGATAGTCGTGTAGTTTTTTTTATTTTTTATGTTTAGAACCGCCACCTGTCCTGCTGTACTGTCAGACTAATGTCAGGATTTTAGACATAAAACAGTAGAATGTCATGTTTCCTAATAAGCGTTTTGTAAGTTTTTAAAACCTAACTCTCGTGTGTGTAGTGTTTTTTATCACTGTCGATTTGAAAAAAGCTAGTGCTTGTGGCCTTACACGCGTGATGGTAGTAATTGTGTATCGCGCGACTGTGGTAGTATTGCCTGCGTCCCTGCTTTCAGCCCTCCCTTCTTTCTATCTTTAGTCCATCTGTCTTTCGTTTTAGGTAACGTAGTGTATAAAAAGACATGAATGGAATTTTAAATCTAGGTCAACCTGCGTATCTCAAGGTTTTTCTTAGAAATGCAGCACATGTTTTATCGTAGAAAGCGGGTATTGAAGCAGTAGGCTTTTACTATCAACGTGAAACGTTACAATTTGCAGACGAAGTAGAAAACAAGGGGGATTTCGAGTACAGTCATTGTGACAGCACTGTTCTTTACCATTCTTCTTTCCTTTTATTGAAGTTATTTGTTAGGCTTTACATTTACGTTTTAATTTATATATGTGGATTAGAATATTTCACGACACCGGTCTGCTCGCGTTCCGGAATTCTTTGTGGCCGGGAAACCGATGAGCATGCCTCTCGCTACTTCCTTGGTCACCCATACTAGAACTCTTCCATCTCGGGTTGCAGGGAAAATCTGCTGGCTCCCTGGCATCTTTGACCTTAATCTTTCTCGCCGCTTGTTCGTCCACGAGTCTGCGAGATATAGGGCGATCTAAAAGCATAACTTAACTATATAATCTCGGCTCAAGCATTATTTATTGCTTGTGTTTCCAGAGTGCCAATAAACTTCTATCTGCAGAGTGGAATTAGTGTTAGTGAGCCTGATTCCAGTGGCATGTTAGGAAGGAATATTTATTGTAATTTCGGTAAGAACGCTTAGTTATAAATAACTACGTTAATTAAAAGCTTGTAAATAACCACGAGTTAATTTTCTTAAAGTTAATTTTCCGAGTAAACGTGAATTTTAATACTAATAAGTTTCAACCAGTAAAATGACTAAGTATTGATTTTTTACAAAGGACGGGGTATCGTTGTGTTAATTAATTTGATTTTTCTATCGATTAGTCAACTACAAGTAAATTTCCAAAAGGATGTATATACCTTTATAAAGATATTGATTATAATAATTTTACTATTAGCCCGATAAATCCTTACTTGTGTTGTAAACGTATAATGGATAAACATATAAGGAGGGAAAACCTGAGGCCTGTAAACAGTAAAGAATTAAACAAACAACACACAAAGGTGTGTTATCAGGCACTCAGTGAGAAATAAAGAAGTAGAAGACCAGACAGCAGACAAACAATAGAAGTGATGGGCTTTCCGGGAATCGAACCAGGACCTTCCGAACGGCACCCATCGCCTAGCCACGGGAGCGAATCGCCACTATCCACTCTCCCAGCTAAGGTCATCATCATCATGTGAAGTATTCTTTCCAGAACGTTGTCTCCATTACAGCTGCTCTGAACGCATCACGGTTCTGGGCAAGTCGATCTGCATCAGCAAAAAACAAGTTCAGACTCTCTGTGATGTCCTGGGTCCAGCTAAGGTATGGTGGGCTTATTACTTTTTGTACAACGGTAAAACCAAATTGTTATGTCTTCATTAACACAATCAACTATTACCAATCCATCATCAATAGCAACCCACGTACCTATGTGATCAATTAGCGCTTATAGCTAACGCTAGACACCCACCATTGGCTAATAGACTGCGCGGAAGGAAAATATTTCCTATTCGATGGAAATCATATTCTGCTTTAATGCATGGATAAGTTACTGTGAGACAGAAATTATATACTGTTACTCAACGATAGAGTGATTGATACCACTCCTGGAGTATGGCTGTCCTTAATACGAGGACTGTTATACATTATTTCTAGCATTCTGTTCTTGTTTCCCTTTGCTCACCGCTAATTTGTTACATTGTGTGATATTATTAATGTGTATCGATATCTTCTTCTTCTTCCTCGTTCTCCCTGAAAAGGACGGTGGTTGCGTTGTGTCTGTTTGCGCCTAAGCTGTGATATCTGCACCTTTCGGTCGACACATCCGACTTCTGCACGGCATTTTTTAGCGACCGGGTTTGCCTTCCCATTTCGATCCGTACTCGGTCAGCCAGACTGCACTGCTGCAGACTGTTCCAGGACCACCACGTGGAGGTGGAGTACGGTCTTGACCGGCTCTGGTTTGCTAGTCCTGATGCAAGCAGTCAAGCTATGGGTCGCTGACTGCTTTCACTATTGCTGCACCTTGGGGTCCCGTATCGATATATACTACTGGACAAAAGTTAAGGGCCGCCATTCAGTTTAGACAAGGTTTATATAATTCTTCCTGAGCAGGGTCGATTTTCCAAATGTCCGGTAGCTTGAAATCTCTCAAGAAGTCTCTGAATGGTAGAGTGGGACACTGCTAAACGTCTTGCAACATGACGAACAGATTGACCATCCTGAATCCATGCCATAGCTCGACCACGGTCTACAGTGCTGAGACTTCTCCTTGGTGGCATGGCTAATGCAGTGATCATTTCGACCACTTGTCATACTGATTTATTGCACACCGACGGTGAACACTCTTTACCGATGATCATTTTCCACGTGCATTCAAATTCAACTCACTTTTTCACCTTTTGAACTAGTGAGGCGTGTTGCAAAAACCACGAGTTTTTGCAGCAACAATGGCAATTTTCACGTGCGGGTTAAAGTGACCCAGTTTTTGGACATTTAAAAAAAATTAACCTAGTGCACACAGAAATGTATACACATTTCTCTGAGCTCAGTTTTAATGACATTTTCACTTGTCTTTACAGTTTGCCAATCAATTATATAAACCTCGTCTAAACTGAATGGTGGCCCTTAACTTTTGTCCAGCAGTATATATATATTTTTTTTTTGGGTGGGGGGAGGAACTAATTGTTGTCCTTATAAATAGTTTTTTGTGTGTGGTTAATAAATATATATATTTTGCAGTCAGAATTACTTCACTATTTCATTTGTCACCTTAACGTTGAATTTTCGTCTTACTGTTATTATATATATATTGATATATGTATATATCTTCTCTCCTGAATATCATACAAACTCTCATTGACATTTGTGAAATTACATTTCTCTACTTTCAAGCAACTGACTCGCAATTTAATTGCATCAATCATATTCTTCAACCACCTCACATCTAAAGTTGGAGAACCCCCTTGTATGGCGGGGAATGCACAGTATGTAACGTGCTTCTCCCTCCTCATTTGGTACCAGATGTAATGATCATTTAAATGCAAGCCTAGCTGGAAAAGCTTCAACTCAACCAGTTTTGGAATAATACAAAAGTCACATAAAAAGCCTAGATCTGTAGTGTAGATAATACTAAAGACTCTTCAACTTGGTATTGGCTGCAACCCATTTCCTTGATAGAAAACAGCACTTTTATAACATTGACGTGCACAAGATCAAAAGGACAAAAAAATTAAAGAATCTCGTTACATGCCCATTGAGGCATATTGGGAATATGGTGTTAGGGTCATGTTTTCTTGACCATACGGCACACTAGAGGTGATGTGGCCAGCATCACGTCAGCCGTCTTTATCTTTCCTAGAGTTGCTCTGGTAACCAATTCATAAGGCTGGGTCGACAGCGGAGCCGTTTGCGGTAAACAAAATACCACCTCAACTGGGGATCGAACCGTTGACCACCGAGCTCGCAAGCCAGTGCACTAACCACTGCGCTGCTGCTACTCTCAGGCCAAAGCTGACAGTAATATCAAGGAGATTTATGGATGTATTGACTGTGTGAGAGGTTTAACATTAACGTTACCAGACTGTTGACACTCAAACTGAGAACGACTCAAGTGCCATTGGCATTGTTTTCTCGGACTAGGTCAACATTCGTAAACATCTGAAAATGTTACAACAAAACGACAAAATAACTTCGGAACCTATATAAATTATTTCGTAACTATGTCACAGTGAATCATCATCAGCGCGGTGACTAGCAGTTCTTGTCTCATCCGGCCCGCAAGCACTGAGGGAGGGCCATGCACTCAGAGGAGTAAACTTTCACGGGCGTGCAAAAAAAAAAAGAAAAAAGAAAAAGAGGAGCGTTACTCTCGTAGGGGCATAAAAGAAGGTGTCAAATATCCATCATAATACTCTCCATTTCTCTCTCTATTTTTCTCGACTGTAGAGAAAATTCTTTTTAGAGTTGCGACTCTATTTCGCCTCTCTGTGTCCATAAAGATCTACGTTTCCCACTATATCTACTCCCCCGCTTGTCGTTACATGTTTTGTAAGCTCCTAGTTGTTGTTTACTTAATATCATTGTCCTAAAATCTATAAGTATGTCTTGCTGTATTCCTGTGGTTCATTTTAACCAATGAAGAATTTCCATTTCATCATATAGATGTGTCACAGAGAGTTATGATCATTAAATTCTCTATATACTCTTTTTTTCTTCACCCGTGTCCTCTATTTTATTATCACTCTTTTATCCTTTTTTTGTAATTTTTCGCATTCGTTCGTTTGCGACTTAAATATTACTATTTTCCCATTCAAACTTTCGCCGAGTGTCTGTTCTCATTTAGAAACGCACTAGTGATGTTATTACGTAGATGCCAGGCTCGGGAGGTTATTGCGTAGTGGACGAAACTGTGAATATTCGCTTTCGCCAGACCTATAGGCGACATTTTGTCTGCATTTTTACCTGCCACAGGTGAGGCGCGATAACCGACATCTCCTCGGCGCAGTTTGAGACATTTGTCTGGAAATCCCAGCTGACAATGCACTCACTGTTGGTCCTGGTCAGCGTGAGGTGTGAAAACACACGAGTGTCAGTTCATGGTAGTCTTCTAGTTTATGTAAGGTGTAAGAATAAGAAGGGGAGATTATTTCGTTTTGCGAAATAAGTTGGGACCCCTTTGCCCTGGTTTAAGATATTTACCAGAGTTTGAAACTAGATTTTCATTCATTCTCCAAATTCGCAGTAGACAGGTTGTTCGTGTATAGAATAAGCTGTATAGCGAAGCCCTAGTTTGTTCGGAAATTTACCGAGCTCTAGACTTCAAATAAATATATCAGCGTATAATTCTAAAGTGTGCGATTACCTATAGGTCTGTGTTGAGGTATATATTATATTAAGTATCTAATATTTTGTGAAGTGTTTAAAGTGATAATCGCTTATTTCATATTTCGCTAGTTAGATTTGGTGCAGAGTGCTTAATTTATATAGTCTGTATTATTTTATAGTGACGAGTTACAGTGTAAAACAGAAATTATAATTTCTAGCTTAAACTCAGTGGGCTATTAAGGAATTTAATTTTACTGCTAAATAATCAGACGAGAATAATTTTTCTAACTAACTTATAAATGCTAGATACCCCATGAGTGTTGACGGAATGCGTAGGTATTCCTAATTCATGTTGATTGATTTTTTTATATATAACTTATTTCACGGGAAAGTTTAAATGATAAGTCAAGCTGTACGCTTGCAATTTAAAAATGTAAGTTATAACGAGTCCCTAGTATGTATAATTATTTTATATGTGTTTTTCCTCTATTCAGTGAATACTTTGGTTAACCCAAAACTTTGCCAGCGTTAAGTACGGATGAGTGATATCTTGAAGAACCAAAACATTTTCCTTGAAAAAAACCTGGGAGCATAATCTTTACAAGTACCCTATAGGTTAAATGAAGTAACAGGCCTATCGCGCCATATTTAATTCTTCCTGAGAAACAACTCAAGTACATTTTTAGCCTATGTGGCAAGTAACATATTAACGTCAGAAACATTCCGACGGAGTTTTGACTAGTGATGTGGTGACCTAATAGTCCTATCCGGAAAGAAGACACCGACCTGACATTCCTCATTTCTAGAATACTTAACCTAGTGACACTGTGCTCGTTGTTAATGTTCGTGCCTGGACAATTTTTTAATGTGACTTAGACAGCCATTCCAAAAAATTAGAACACCCAAGGAATCGTTCCCTGAAGCAGAGCATTTCAACCCGTCTTTTTGGAACTGTGGATTTCTTGGTCAAGACTGCATTTGACGAGTCTGTATGTGAATGTCCCTAAGAATTATGTTCCAGATGCTGCGAACAAAACTGTAAGTATGCAAGAGAGCACGTGGCCGCGGCTGAATGAATAGAATGAGCGCAGGTCTGAATGATTCATTATTATTGTATTTTGGCACTCATTTTGCTGTCTTAACTTTCTTTATGCAAGTATTGCTAACCATATTTCCTTTAAAATAGAGCAGAGATATCAAGTCGGTCCATACCTTAAAAGGGGGAAATATTAGACAAAATCATATGTATCTGTGTCTCTTTGAGGCTATCACTGTCTTCTAACGGGACTGTGAGCTATACATCGAGGGGAAGGATCCTACCAACGGGTCTATCATTTCTTGTAGCAATTCCTTGATTTTTATGACTATTTGTATATGCTTTGATGTAATTTTTATATGTTGTGAGAGAAGTTTGTTATGATAATTAAACTACGCAATAATTATTCCAGCGTTTCGGTCAGTGTCGTTCCAAAATATCATATATAATCACTGTTTATAGTTTTCCCACGTCTGTGTGTTTAACTGTCGTCACTTGAATGTGCGTGAACGTGAGTGGATATATATATATATATATATATATATATATATATATATATATATATATATATATATATGTGTGTGTGTGTGTGTGTTTAGACTGTCTGACTCCTCTAAATCTGTCGTAGAAGATAGGCAGAGAGAGAGATTTCTCGATCTCAGAGACAGCCTCTATCACATTCTACCATCTCACTCGTGTATATCTATTTCTATTATCATCTCCCACTGTGACTATCACTTATTCTAATCTATTCAGAAGGGACCAACCCTAGTCTTAATTCTCCTATCAAAAATCTACAACAAGATGTATATACATATATATGGTTTTTTACATGTATGTATGTAGTAGAAGTAGCAGTACCATATGATGGCCATTTAGATACATGTTACTAACAAGAAATGTGATAAGTACTATCCACTAATTATGGAAGTTAACGAAATAGGATATCGTGCGTATGTTATCGTACTGATAATTGGCAGTTTAGGACACATCCATGCAAAGTAGAGATGGCTACTGTGTGTATGTGTCGAAACAATGCTTCGAAACAGCACAGAGTCCGAGCGATCCGACACTCCCAGTTTGTTTGTTTCGACACAGTTACAGTTTCAGTTCCGTCTGCCTCGCTGTTTTGCAGAGACACACTGTCTCATTGTCTCGCCTTCCGTGAGCCTTTGTAAAATTTGAATCAACCGTTCGGAACATTAGTATGGAATATCAAACATGTCATATTTTTCAGGGATGTGTTATGATGACTTGATTTTACAAGTGATATTATTTTTGCTGAGAAGTTATAGACACTGGAAATTGTGTCAGTGCTGCAGTTGTCAATGTTTTAGGCACTATGTTAAAGTTGAAAGTGTCCGTGTGTTCGTATAAATGTAATGGACACTTTATTAGCTCTGCTGATATCTGTGTACTCGGTGTGGATTTGAATCATTGTCTACCAAAACTAGCTTACTCTAGTTTGATATCATGTGTTATTATTACTGTTATTATTATTGTTGTTTTTTATTATTTTCACATATACTGCAGCTATCATCATATCTCCGTTTTATTTCATCATAATGAAGACTTGTGTAAAAATATTGAATTGTGGTCACACGAAATGCCATAGATTTTCACACATGACAGAAGCGTGCAAGTAAAAACAGTTCATGTATAGTAATGTATACGGTACTGTCTATTAGAGGTGGGGAGATCGACGCACTTCGCTGTTTCGAGACAGTCGGCTCACTGATTTAAACTGTGTCGAAACAGTGTGTCGACACAACGGCACAATTGCCCGCATCGGGGAGAAAGAAGTCTCTAATAGACAGTACCGTATACTTTACTATACATGAACTGTTTTTACTTGCGCGCTTCTGTCGTGTGTGAAAATCTATGGCATTTCGTGTGACAACAATTCAATATTTTTTACACAAGTCTTCATTATGATCAAATAAAACGGAGATATGATGATAGCTGCAGTATATGTGAAAATAATAAAAACAACAATAATAATAACAGTAATAATAACACATGATATCAAACTAGAGTAAGCTAGTTTTGGTAGACAATGATTCAAATCCACACCGAGTACACAGATATCAGCAGAGCTAATAAAGTGTCCATTACATTTATACGAACACACGGACACTTTCAACTTTAACATAGTGCCTAAAACATTGACAACTGCAGCACTGACACAATTTCCAGTGTCTATAACTTCTCAGCAAAAATAATATCACTTGTAAAATCAAGTCATCATAACACATCCCTGAAAAATATGACATGTTTGATATTCCATACTAATGTTCCGAACGGTGTATTCAAATTTTACAAAGGCTCACGGAAGGCGAGACAATGAGAGAGAGTGTCTCTGCAAAACAGCGAGGCAGACGGAACTGAAACTGTAACTGTGTCGAAACAAACAAACTGGGAGTGTCGAATCGCTCGGACTCTGTGCTGTTTCGAAGCATTGTTTCGACACATACACACAGTAGCCATCTCTACTGTCTATTAGAGACTTCTTTCTCCCCGATGCGGGCAATTGTGCCGTTGTGTCGACACACTGTTTCGACACAGTTTAAATCAGTGAGCCGACTGTCTCAAAACAGCGAAGTGCGTCGATCTGCCCACCTCTAATGCAAAGTGTGTGAGAGAAGTCATGTCTTAGGGACTGACGAAATTTGAAGCAATAGTATTATGTAATTATATTATCACCTGTGCAATCTTAGGGCCATACAGGATATGGAAGCGTCAATGTAAAAGAAAAAAAGAAAAAAAAACATCCATTACATTATATAATTCTCTAAGAATTATCATGTCCTGTCCTGTCCCATAATATTTTTTCTTGCCCTCTTGAAATTGTATTAAAGTTGTGCGCTTTTAGCCTGTGCACCAACTGCACAACGCTTAATATAGTGCGCATATTTTTCGCCACCAAAGTTGCAGTTGTATTTTAAATAATAAATAGAAAACACAAAAAGTAAAGTGTCAAAAATCTACAATATATTTTATTGTTATTATTTCAATTTGTCGCTTAATTGTTTTCCTTTGATAGATAATAAATAACGTCCCTGAAAAATCAGCATCAACCTTTTTCCACCAAAGTTGCGGTGTGAAAATTACATAAAAGTGGTGCGTTTATGACCATTGTACTAAATTGCGCGACCCCTAAAATTGTGCGCTTTTCTTGCTCATATGCTTCAATATGCGCAATCAACGTAAATGAAACCGTTTTAAAACAGGTCAATAGATTAAAATACCTAGGCATGTTAATAACATTACGCAGATGATGCATTTCATTACTGAAGCGTCAGTGGAAGTAAGAAAGGAGTTCGACAGTCCTGACACATGAAAGTGGGTCATGAACAATTAGTAAACAAGAAGAAAAAGCATCATGTTAGAGTAGGGTTCCCATTCGTCCCGTTTTTCCCGGGACAGTCCCGTTTTTTGATAAAATGTCCCGGTGTCCCGAATTTATTCCAAATGTCCCGCTTTTTAAGGGTCCTTCCTGAAAAAAAAATCTTTCGGTAACGGATTTTATTCCGTGTTTTAGTAGTGTTACTTTATCAATTTCCGGTTACAGTGGAGTGAGTGGACCCTCGGTTTGAATCTCGAACAAAAATTCGAAAGTCGATCAAAACAGTGTTCATTTTGCGAATTCACCAATACAGAATATAAAACTGTTTTGGGTAACAGCAAGACAAGATGGCTCTCTCTCTTGCCTGCAGTCCAGAGAGTTATTGACATTTTCCCTGCATTGAAGTCATATTTCCTTTCCATTCACAAATGTCCTACCAGTCTCAAAAATTTCTTTGAAAATCCACTTTCAATTACACTCCTGCCAGCCAGTTAAAAACCTTTTCTGATACCATCAAATGTGTTGAAAAGCAAGAGACAACAGTAATTGAAGTGAAGGATGAAGTAAACAAACTGGTGGAAAAATTAAACTACAGGAAGGCAAAAAAGTTTCTTATCACTACTGTGAGAAATCAGTTGCAAGAATTAGAAAAAGAAGGACACATAACAGTTGAAAAGCTTCAAATCTATGCAGTAGATTTCTATGACATCTGCATTGAATATATTCAGGAGTGGTGTACACCATTTCTTACGCCTCTTCAGTCTATGGATTGGATCAATTTGAAGGGAAAGGAGTCTGTGACTTGGAAGAACATCCAAGAAAGCTACATATTCATGAAGACAGTGTCACCAAATTTTACTGTGAATGAAGAGGACTTATTTGATGAGTTTGCATGTGTGAAAAAATATTGTGAAAGCAAATTTGATGTGTGGAGGGAACTGAAGGATCAAAGTGTCAGTGAAAAATGGTGTGAGATGTTCGCGCATTTTACAAAGCAGGATATAAATGCTGAGAACCTGAAATACCTAGTTAGTTTTTGTTTGGCACTGCCAGGATCCAATGCAGCTGTTGAACGTGTTTTTTTCATTAATAAATGCGCTTTGGACAGACGAAAAAAACAGACTTAACATTGACCTTCCTTTCATCTAGAGACGTCGTCAGTTTCCAGTGATTTTGGCTTTTGCCATGACAATCAACAAAGCGCAGGGATTATGTCACGGATTGTCTCCCCTTAGCTCTGCAGTAGTTGTCCACCAGTGGCCAATACTCAAGAGTATCTAATATGGGCTTCAAATGTGTCTACCTTCGCAAAATATTACTCTTTGCAGGGTTGTAGATAGAAAGATAATGATATTTATATCTCATGGGAGTATTCACAAGATGTTCTCAGAAGTCAAGAACAATGCTGCATAGGGCAGAGCACTATTAACTTATATCTGATCCGTCGCCTTTCGTGAAAAATGAAGCAATGGCTTTAGCGCGTTCAAGCCCCCAGCTGGTGTAATCCAGCGAAATTCTTGTATAAGTATTTGCTCTATAGATGTAAATATATGTCTAGATGTATATATACTACTCGTCAAAAGTCAAGGGCCACCCTATTATTTTCAATACACTTTTATATAAGCGCATAGAATGATTAAATGAAGGAAGTTTTTTTAGTAAAAATGGGTGCAATATCTTCCTCTGACAGTCCTCTATGCACGTTAAGCATAAAAACAGCTCACCGACAACCATGGTGATCACGTGCAATTTGGTTTGCTGACCATAAATTCACATTTTTAATCTATTTTTTCAAACTTCCGTACAACCAAACAGGTGAAGTAATCGTGGTGATTGACATTCCACGTGCAATGGTGACTTTTTGTGAACAGAGTTCACTCTTAATTTGTTTTACAATCAGCAGACTTAGGGTAGTTTCATCGCTTGCGAAAACCATGCCACCGAGAAGAAGTCTTGACACCTTACAAAGAATGAGGGCTATAGCGTGGGTTGAAAGTGGTTTATCTGTCCTTGAGGTTGCTAGACGGCTTGCAGTGTCACACTCTACTATCCAAAGAATTTTGGAGAGATTTCAGGCCACAGGAAGTGTGGAGGATCGAAACCGGCCAGGTCGCCATAGATGCACCAATAGACATGATGACCGGTACCTCTTGTTGTCAGCCCTGCACCATCGAACAGTGACTTGTTCCACTCTAAGATGTCAGCTGAGACAAACTGTAAACGTTAATGTCAGTCAATGCACCATTCGCAGACGTTTACATGAATTTGGACTGGCTGCTCGACGTCCATCCAACCAAGATCTGCTTGCTCGGAGCAAGCAAGAGGACATGCACACCATCATAGCTGGCAGACGCTGGAGCTGGGTTGGCCATGTCCTCAGAAGAGACCCCGATGCCATCACAAGAACAGCTATGATTTGGACCCCTGAAGAAAAACGAAAGAGAGGCCGACCAAAAACAACCTGGCGGAGGACTGTGGAGGCTGAGATGCAAAGAATGAACCAGAGTTGGGGCACTGTACGAAGGATGGCCGCTGACCGAGCAAAGTGGAATCAATTTGTTGTTGCCCTACAAGACGCCACTAGGCGTGATGGCCACTGACTGCTTTGACGGTCGGCGGCTAAGGATCAAAGGAAGGAAGCTCGACGTCCTGCAGTCAGAATCCCTCTTACTCCTGCTCATAGCAGAGCCCGTGTTGCTTGGTGTCGCGAGCACATCCGATGGACAAGGCAACAATGGAGTCAAGTTATCTTCACTGATGAATCTCGCTTCACTGTGTCATTCAATGATGGCAGGATTCGAGTTTGGAGACGACCAGGAGAGCGATTTACTGATGACACAATTCGAGAGGTGGATCGTTATGGTAGGGGTTCTGTCATGGTCTAGGGAGGCTTCTACAGACACGGCAGGACCCCACTCTACATTATCCAAGGCAACTTGACCGGCCCAAGATACCAGAACGAAATCTTGAGACTAATTGTTCAGCCTGCTCTGGAGGCCATAGGTGGTAATGCCATCCTCCAAGATGATAACGCTCGACCCCATCGAGCTCTTGTGGTGAATGAGTTTATTCAGCAACATGGGATCATCAGGATGGCGTGGCCCGCTCATTCACCTGACCTTTCTCCGATTGAGCACCTCTGGGATGTCCTTCGTCGAAGATTGTCAACAAATCACCCCCTGCCAATGGATGTTGCACAGCTGACTGCATTTCTGCTTCAGGAATGGCAAGCTGTTCCTCAGGATACTCTTCGGACCCTTGTGGACTCGATGCGTCTACGCTGTCTTGAATGCCTTGCTGCAAACGGTGGTCATACCCGATTTTGAAATGTCTATTTGTCCAATATCTATTGTGTGACTTTTGAAAAGGTGGGTGACACACTTCACAGCTTCATTGCGTTTGAATGTGTGTTTCCATTTCTTTACGTGACATGTCAATTTGGTATTCAATAAATGCCGTTTTGACTGATACCAATTACGTTTATATCAGATTTGTTTTATGGTTTCAACCAAGGTTTTTCTAAGTGGCCCTTGACTTTTGACGAGTAGTATAATATATTAAAGAGTCTTACCCATACGTTTGCTTTCATACCTATAATAACTGAATAAACAATGATTGTTTTGTTTTAAAATAACATGTAGCAAATTTAATAATAAATTAGTTTTAGCAGGTTAAAATAACGATGGAATGATGGTGAATTTTAGATGTATATAAAAAAAAATGTCTTCACTGAGACAGTGGAGAGGATTTATAAAAAATGTGTCATTTTGCTGTTTCCTGTAATAAGAACTTAGCTGGTCTAAGTGAGTCCTGCAGCCGGTTTCGTCAATTCTTTTGTGATGAGGGCACTTCTTCACACAACTCGAACGAACGAACGAACTTTATTTTAAAAGGGTTAAGAATTGGGCACGCAGGCCCGTCTTACATTCTGCCTTTCTTCTCTCTGTCATCTTACATACCGTATCCTTTCATTCGCGCATGTATTTTGAGCATTATTTAAGCATACAACATTATCAAGATAAAATAATAACATACATTTGTAACATCCACTCATAATCAAATTTAAGTATGTTAAAAAAACAAAAAGAGAGAGAGAGAATTAATTAATTAAAATAAATTCAAAAATTAATGAAATAAAAAATACAAATAAATACAAATAAAAAACATACAAACAAACAAAATCTAAACCATTCATAATAGGAAATTACTATATATATATATATATATATATATATATATATATATATATATATATATATATATATATATATATATATATATATATATATATATATATATATATATATATATATATATATATATATATAAAATATAATATAATAAAGGCCTTCTAGGTGTAAAGCCAATAATCTTAGCCTGGTATAACAGTGCTTTCTCAAGAAGCACTCACACGCAGGTAAGCTTCGCTCTGAGTGTTTGGATCGTTGGATATTGCGGAGTGGGAAAATGATAGACATTTTCTGTGAGAAGACTGGGGCGGTGATGTGAGCATGTGACAAATCACGTGTACATTAAAGAAGTATCACAAGACTAGAAATGGGACGATTAATTCTCGTGTAATTATTATTGAGAGGCAAATTTGCGTTTTACGATGTCTGTTTCTGGTGTACATAAGACGTCCTTCGTTTATGAGCTTTTCTCATCACTCTTCGTCGTATGAGAAAATTCTCTCTTCAGATTATGTCCTCTATCTATTCTTCTTCTGTTTTATTTTTCTATTTATTTTCCTTGAATATATTCTTTAAATTCTTCTAGTTTTCTTCTCCTTTTGCTGTGTCTTATCTTTCTTTATTTTGTTAATGCTACTTTTATAGCTTCTCTTTACCTCTGTCTCTGTTTTATGATTTTTCAGTTCTTTCAATTCTTATATTTTCCTTCTTGTTTTGTATTATTATTATTATTATTGTTTTTTTTAATGTTTATTTTTTTATTGTTGCGCTTCTTTAGACTTTTTGTCTTTCAGCACTCACTTTTTTCCTACTGTCTACACTAAATTTGTTTTCTTCCTTGATAGTAGAGTGATAAACGCGCCTTTATTAAACCTGAAAATCTGTGTTAAGGCGTACCTTAAACCTACATATATATGTATACACACACATATACCTAAATATATAAACTCTTTCTTCTATTCATGTCTTTGTTGTTTTGCTTGTTTTGATCGATGTAGTATGGTCTTCAAAAGAAACTTTTCCCTCATTTTGCCTCAGGGCTTATTTATTCAATACACGACCACTCGCACTCATATAGAGTGAGAGAGTGAGAGAGTGAGAGAGGAAGAGATTGGTTTCTTTTTTGGTTTTAAGGACCATCTTCATTGCACGCGGTGAACTCCATCAGTGCTCAAATCTCCTCCCTTAGATGACACAAGGAGAACCTCAGCACAGTACACGAAATCCGTAGCACCGGCGAGAATCCCAATGTGTGTATATAGGAATCACATATTCTATGAATACTTTTATGGTGGGTAGGTTTCTAATTTTTATTTGTTTCAGGGCAGCGGCCTTATGGCCTACTCTTTACGATTCCCAACTGCCCTGTGATTTTTAACGAGCACAAGTTGCACACAGGACCTCCTGTTTTTTTTTTCATCCTTATCCGAGAAGGCTAGTCAACCGATCTTACTACCAAGGAGACCAGGTTGGAGAATGACATCATAAGGACTACTGGTTCTGAAACAAATGTCCGTAAATGATATTCCCTCTACTTTGAATCGAATTCGGTATCAGGTAGAGAGAAAGAGAAAGGTACATACACTGTTTATGTTAATGTTCGCAGGTTACAGCTATTCCTGCCCCGTGTTGTTCCCAAGAGTCTATGACGAGACAAAGAAGAAATATCACCACTGCTCCCTCAGGTATCTCGAAGTGACGGCTACTACCAGGGTGTGTGTTTGTGACTGGCAACTTTAGTAATATAAAATTCCAGCTTTTTCTGTCAGTGCGTAACGCTAAGGGATGCAACTTTCGTTGAAAGTTAGACATTAGTTGTATTAATTGTGTGACGATATTCTCAATACAATAGCTAAATTAGATAATATTCTAGTGCATAAAGTCAAAAATAAGATAGAAAATAAAAATTGAGTCCAGCGTAGTATTCTCCTACGCCCGCCCGCATGTCGATTTTGATAAACCTAATAGCCGAATGAAAGATACTGTCTTTTCGAAAAAAAATTCGTCCTTCAGATTAAATGTAACACTTTTGCAAGGTCAAGTCGGATTGCCAAGACGAGAGTGAAAGAATAAAAGAATAAAAGAGGGGAGGGATGGAAAGACAGAACCTAGGGAACGCCGTCTCGCGTTGAATTCACAAAAGCCAACTCGAGCAACATAGCCTTGGGCACGTTTCAAATTACGATACAAAACTAAAAAAATATGGAATTATGAACCAAAATACATAGGGCAATAAAAATTATATATTTGGATGCCTTATGATGTCCTGAGCAATGGTATGGTGTCAGTTTCCCACTAGTACAAAGGATAACCAAGGTAATGGCAATGATATTATGTGTGATAAGACGGACTGACGAGAAAAAAAAAAATCACGCCTGCTTAATTTTTTTCATAACATATTTTGAAAAAAGCTTTGAGTAAATAGGACTAAAAGGTACCAAGATTTTGATTGGCTGTAGTTTAAAGGAAGGCGAGAGGGGATTGGCTAACCTAACACTAAAAATATACTTGTAGTAGTAACCGTAGTATTTTTGGAATTGTTTTTTTAAAAGTTCGATTTAAAATTCATGGTCGTCTGCTTCTATTGGCCAGCTTAGTTGATATTGAGGAAAAATTGTTAGGCTAAGACGCCATTTCTTTAAAAAAATCTTGCCGCGAGACGATGAGATCAGAAGTGTAATTCTAAATACAAATATTATAAACTTCTGGACAGGGCAGTGATAACTTGGGCCAGATCTGCCAGTCATCTTTGTTTGTGTGTAATATTCATTGAAATTGTGGTAAGATTGAATTTATTAACCCTTTTATTTAAAATAAAGTTTGAATGTGAGATACTAACATACGACTGTAAGTAAGTGAGTCTATGGCAGACTTAGGCAAAGCCTAGAGATTGATCCATCATATGATAGCCTATCAGAGAGGTGTAGAACTACAAAATTATATATGATTGTCATCAAGGAGCATAACACCTATCCTATTGTATGGAAAAAGATTACTGTTGGAATTGCAGAGGCGTTGTAACCATTTGGGGAGAGGAATACTGGTATACATTGTCACTTCAAAATATAATGGTACAATAGGTTGTCATAAAGAGCTGACCCTATGCGTTTGTTTGTACTGTACCTGTAATTAACTGTGGAATATTATTGTATACTTATTATAAAGAAGGATGCATAACCTTCTTATTTTAGGGGTTTTTGTGGCCCTGACAGTCACATAAAACCAGGCTCGTGGGAACTGATTGATTCCTGACTTTGTTGCATAATTCGGGCACGTACTGGAGGCCATTGCCTTTTATGAAGTGAACCAGAAGGTCCATCGAGCCTAGGAAAAGACTTACCAGGGTTCTCCTTCGAAGTTAAGTGCCCGTTCGGCACCGAAAGTCTCAACCTCTATGAACTTCAGTTATTAACTTCAAAGACTGAAATTATCAAATAAAAAAAAATTCCACCTGTGACATATGAAAAGAAAATGCATGATAGGGAATGATGATAACAAACAACCTACCATTATACATATACCAGTATTATCCTATTTAGAAAACTACACCTACACACTTTTATTATATTAATACTTGTATTATGGACAGAAGATCCATTGTATAAATTGAATATTGTAAATAATTTCATTGATTTCACTTTTGATTGTCAATCCTGATTCAAACAAAATAGAGTCAGGATAATAAATTGAAAAAAAATTATTAACGTTACACAAAATTCAACCACTGACTTACTTAAGATAGTCTTTTAAAGTGTAGTGTGTATGTGATTGTTGTAGTACTGTTGTGTTGTGTTGGATAATAAAATACTTGTGCATATGTTTAGTTGGTTAATGCAACATTACACTATTTATACATAACCCTAGACACCAAACGTAGTCATCATCATCATCATACATTCTAGTCAAAGAATAAGTCTGAGTGAGATCATAAAGGTGGTAGCAGAAAGGTACCCTGTAACTTACCATAATATTTATTATATTCAGGAACCTTCACAGCTGACCTCATTCAGTACACTAAAAGTACATACCAACAACATTTCTTAACATTAAATCCACCACATATATTGGGTAGCTCGATTCCGGGATTTTTAAATTCTTATAAAATATATTAGGGTCTGAGGTCCCGGAAATTTTAATTACCTGTCAAATAAAATTAAAAGTATTCTTTTGTGGAACTTAAATAGTGGTTGAGCTATCAGTGCCTGTTGTTGTTCTTAGTCATATTAGAAATTCTTAGTTATAATTAGATACTTGTCTAATTAGAAATTTTAAAAGGTTGCATAGTACAGAATGGCTGATCTGGCAAAGTTTCAATCCGCTGCTGTGCAGACGGCTAAAGAAATGAATATGGACGGACCAGTGCTGGTCCAGTATGTAACCTCAGAATGTGACAAATTTATTGAAAGAGATAGGGAAGACAGGAAATTAGAAGCAGAACGAAAATTAGAGGCTGAAAAAGAAATTAAGAGGTTGCAGATTGAGGCTGACAAAGAGGCTAGGGCATTGGAGGCGGAAAGGGAGGCGGAGATTAAAAGGCTCCAATTTGAAGAGAAGAAATTGGAAGCAGAGGAAAGAAGATTAGCTTCAAAAAGAGAAAGGGAAGAAAAGAGACTGGCTGCTGAAAGGGAAGCAGAAGATAGGAGATTGCAGAGGGAGCACGAGTTACGACTAAGTGAGTTGGAATTACAAGGCCATGCTCCTGAAAATGGTGCCAGCCCCTTTACCTCCGATGCCACTGCTAGTCAGGGAGCCTCAACCTCAGCTATGGGTTTTCATTTAGACCATTTTGTTGAGAAAGACGATGACATAGAAAGTTTTCTGGGTAGATTTGAACTGTTGGCTACCACGTATGGTTTAGAGAGAGAAAGGTGGAGCTTAAAGTTATCCCAAGGGCTTAGGGGAACAGCTTATGAAGTTTTTGCCAAAATGAGCAGGGATGATTAAGACAATTATGACATGTTAAAGCAGGCTCTTTTGTTAAGGTATGAAAAGAACGGATAATTTTACAGGCAAAAATTTAGGAATGCAAGACTAATGTCGGGTGAGACCTATCACCAGTTCTCTGCACGTTTAGAGACCTACTTGGAGAAATGGACTGCTCTGGGTAAAACCTAAGATCTTAAAGAAATGATCCTTATTGAGCAATTGAGAGAGTCCATGGCTCCACACATGAGACAGTTTCTCATGGAATAAGGTGCAGAGAGGCTGGGTGAGTTACTCAATGTCGCTGAGAGGTATCAGGCAGCCCAAGCAGAGGTAGCGGGCACAAAAAAGAAACAGGCAGACAATTATAAGGCTCCTCAAAATTTTAACAGATTTGACAAAAAAGATCAGAGAAACAAAGGTAAGCAACATTTTGATAGGCCACGAAAAGATTATAGAAATACAAACCCACAATTCAATGACAGAAAATATGAGGAAAGAAAACTTTTTCACAAAGGTAGATTATATTGTAAATGGTGTAAGATGGACAACCATAACACCGAAAAGTGTACTAGGAAACCTCCTTCCTTCGCTGCAATGAAAACGGGGAGAAAGGGAGCCAAGGCCAACCCTACTAAACAGCAGGAACCGTATCATCCCCCAGTGTGTGAAGAAGTAATATGTAATGGAGTCACCATAAGGTGCTTGTATTAAACTAGATTTGATTATGATTCCGTTGTGAGTTCTCACCTGGTGCAAGCAGATCAATACACCACAGAAACCGTGGAGATCCAAGCTGCAACCAAGGACGTAGCGACCATGACACTTCCCATCGCTAGGATAAATGTAAAAACGCGATATGTGGAAGGAATCATCAAAGCAGCAGTGATAAATGAACCAATCTACCCTCTGATATTGGGGTGTAGATATGTCTTCTTTGGGAATCCCAAGAGACCTGTGATCATGGCAACAGTGCAGACCAGATCACAGTCCAAAACGGTGGAGGAAAATCCAATAAACACCCATTCAGATGAGATGAGGAAGGCGGAGGCTGAGGATAAGACCCTCAAGCCTTGTTTTAAGAAATTGCCCAAATGTCATACAACTCCAGGCAAGGGAGACTTCTATATGAAAAACAAATTGATATATAGGAAGGCTGGAACTGGATCCAATGGTCACGGACAGCTGGTCCTTCCAAAGGCATATAGGGCAGATATAATAAGGAGATTACATGTTGGAAAAGATGGGGACCATGAGAAAGTAGGTACCATCTGCCAAAAAGTTTCTCACAAATACTACTGGCCCGACGTAAATGTCGACATTGAGAAGTTTGTAGAAGCATGTAGCATATTGCATAAGGGAACACCCACAAGTGGGAAAAATAATAATCAGGACCTAGAAACGCCACGGGGAAAACTTAGGTCTAAAAATAAATTTAATAATGTAGACAAATTGGAATGGGAACCCCCCTTTCACACACAGTCTTCACTTGAGTGTATTAACATGGCAACTCTGTGTAGAGGGCCAAAATTGGTTGTATCCCAGAATAAGCCGACAATCCCTCGGTCGGAATTATGTGAACTGGAGGAAAATAAAAGAGAGAGGAGATCTCCTTCAAGGAATTTAAAGTGGGGAGAAAACCCCAAGAAAAGAATTGGTAGTGGACGATTTGTGAGTGATGATTCTAGGAAGAAAAGTCCTCACTATAAGGCTTCCAATGCAAAGGACCTGACAAGTGCCAGGAAAAATAAGTATGTAAAATTAAAAGTCCATATGTAGCCTTGTTAAGGACGTGGACTGATGATAAGGCAGACGAAAATATCACCTCATCATATCAATATGTGGTACTTGTGTGATATTTCACCGCTAAAATAAAATTTTCCAAATTTATTACCAAAACTGACAACCGTACTTTTTCTTGACTGGAAAAGGTTGATTTCACATTGTGATTTGGGAGGGCAAGTTAAAAAAAAAAAAACGTTCCTCATGCATTCATAGTTGACACGCTTACGACAGACCCGCCCTCCCCCCCCCCCCCCCCGGTATTTTAAGTTTATAAGCAATAAAACGGTATTGAATTGGGACCTTAGATGCGTCAACAGTGATCCACTACCGCGATAAGTTACCAGGTTTCTGGTTCAAAGCTTGGTAGAGTATAACCAGCTGTAAATGGGTACCTGACTCTGATCTTGAGTTAGAGAAGGCAACAGCAACGAGGACGGGAACGGGTGTCACGCATCAGTCTAACCAGCTGTAAATGGGTACCTGAATCTGATCTTGAGTTAGAGAAGGCAACAGCAACGAGGACGGGAACAGGTGTCACGCATCAGTCTAACCAGCTGTAAATGGGTACCTGACTCTGATAGGGACTTGAAAGCTGATGATGATGATGAATACCATGACTTAGCAATTCCCGAGACTTAAGGGTCTTTTATATTTGGACATGCGCCCTACTATACCCGACTAGATTGAACGGGACGCCCCTCGCCGAAACGAGACAAAACTTTAAAAAAAAACCTCACCGCTGGGTGTGGAGGGCTGGGTGGAGAGGGCTGGGTGGGAAGTTGGTCCCCCTCCCTCACTATGCACTGATCCTTGTCAAATATTTACCTAATCAGAGCCGGATTAACGTAGTAGCAAAAGTAGCATTTGCTACGAGTCCCGCGCTTTTAGGGCCCCGCGCCAATAAATATGTACATCATTTTTTGGTCATTTTCTAATACGAGCGTTAAACCAATGATCTTGTGATGTATGCCATCTTTAGCGCCTTTTCATTTGATGTCACGAAATTGTGAGAGAAAGAGCATAACAGGGTGACTAAGTGTGACTCTTTATTACTTTTATCTTAACTGTTTGCGGACAGAAGCAGTCATTTTCTTTGGATTTTTGTTGAAAGCCGGTACACCTTCTTTTCTGCTTCTACCTACCGGTGGGGTCTCCTTTCTACTGCATTATGTGCTGGCGGTAGTCATAATAAGTCCCATTTGCCCTTTGTGAAATGGTCCGCTTGGGCAGATGCGACAAAAGCCTTTTTACACAGCTTTTCTGCAATAAAACAAGTCTTGGGTGATATTTCAGATAACAATGATCAGAAGGCAGAGTGTCGTCCACATTCACAGGCTCGTTGTCTACTTTCAACCATGATATGAAGTTAGAAACAGGAATAATGATCATACTGTGTGATCAAGTATTACACCGTTTTCAAATGACCAGTGCTTCTTTGCAATCTTCTGACCAAGATTTGAATTCGGCTTGTGCACTCTATGAATCCGTGCGGGGGTATATTCAAGCTATGCTGTCTACTTTTGCAGACATAGAGCAAAAGGCCAAGGATGTGACTGAGTGTGAACATTATCAAGAACAAACTCGAAGGAAACACAAACGAAATCGAGAGTATGATGATTTCAGTGGTTCCAGCACAATTGATGAATCTCAAACGCCTTCTCAGCAGTTTAAAAGCCGAACATTTCTTGTCCTTATTGATAGCTTGCTACCTTGTCAAAACGCCAGAAAGCTTATCAAAAGTTGAATGATGTATTTGGATTCCTTCGTCAGTCACAGTCGTTTACAAAATACATAGAGAAACATTATCCACGCAACACCTGGACCCATGCATACACAGATGTATCAGAAACAAATGCAACAGAAAATGGAGGTGGGGGCGTCTTTCTGACCTTAAGCACTGGTGCAGAAAAAATGCTGTCAGTGGCGACAGGACGATTCTCCAACAACTTCAGAGCAGAGGCAGAGGCCCTGAAAACTGTAGCAGAGGTTATATTGACAGAAGAAAGCGCAGAGAGAAGGGTTGCTTTCTTTTCTGATGCACAGTCAGTAATTGCGGCATTGAAAAGCCAAAATAATACAGACCTGGATGATCTCAGAGTAGTGCTATAACCAGCTCCCCTCCTGGCTGCCTTTACCTTTCAGAGCAGAGTCAGGTATCCATCCACTTACAGCTGGGTAGATTGTAGCGTGACGCCACCATATCTCCAGCCCACTACCTTTGTCGAGAGAAGCCTGCGCTGAAACCACGGACGCCCTCATAAATGGTTGCTTGTCTAAAATAGAAGGATTGTAGTGGTATGACAAGATCACTAATGTGCAACTGATGACACGAACCAGGCAAGTGCCAGAAGAAGGAGACAAGAGAAGAAGACGCTGAAGATGGATAGGATACACACTGAGCAAACTTGCTTATAGCTTTACCAGGCAGTCCTTGGTCTGGAACCCCCAGGGTAAGAGAGGTAGAGGAAGACCAAGGAATACACGGAGAAGAGAACTGATGACAGACAAGAAGAGGATAAAGAAATTATGGAACGACCTTGAGCTGATGGCACAGGACAGGAAGACTTGGTATAAAGCAAATGCTCCTTAGGGACTTGAAAGCTGATGATGATGATGATGACTAGGTTGAACGGGACGCGCCCCGCCAAGACGAGGCAAAAATTTTACATTAAAAAAAATAAATACATAATAATACTAACCCACAACCCCTACCTGTTAAATGGACTAATCCCGCGCAGGCGGAAAAAAAAAGCCGCGCAGGCGGAAAAAAAAGAAAAAATTGTAAGGAAAGAGTACGGTTGTCAGTTTTGGTAATAAATTTGGAAAATTTTATTTTAGCGGTGAAATATCACACAAGTACCCAATATGTGAACGAGCTGACCACTCGTCTTAAAACTGGCTGGAAACTTGCTAATGATAATTTGAGATAAGCCAGGAAAAAACATGCTGCCTATTATAATAAGAAGGCGAAGGATAGAGATTTAGCTGTGGGAGAGAAGGTTCTCTTTCTATTACCAGGCAGTAGTAATAAGTTGCAGATTGGATGGCAAGGTCCATATACAGTTCTAGAGAAGGTGTCTAGAACTAATTATAAGATAGATAAAAAGGGGAAAGAGAAAATCTATCATGTGAATCTCCTGAAAAAATATCTGGAAAGAGAAAATCAGGACGAGACACACTTACTAACCTTGTCCATCGCAACGGGAATAAAAAACGAACCACTCACCTCTCATGAATATCCGCTACATCCCTGTGAGACAGCAGCACAGGTAAAAATCAGTAAACACTTAACGAAAAATCAGAGGGAGAGAGTTCAAAATGTTTTGGATGATCATGCAGATGTGTTAACGAACAAACCGTAGCATACGAATTTATTATAATACGATATAAAACTTGTAGACCCAACACCAATCTGTATGAGAGCCTATACGATCCCGTTTGCAAAGGAGACAGCTTTGAAGGAAGAGATAGAGTATTTGTTGAAAGAAGGAATTATTTCACACAGTGAGTCCCCGTACAGTTCTAGTGTGGTTCTGTTGAGAAAACCCTCTGGGGAACACAGACAGTGTATAGATTACAGGAAACTGAATGCTGTCACAGAAGGTCAGGTGGATCCATTACCTGATACAAATCAGCTGTTCGCTAGGCTGAACAAAGTTCAAATATTTCTCTAAGGTGGATCTGAGCAAAGGCTATTATCAGATTCCAGTAAAACCTGAGGTTAGACCGTATTTAGCCTTTAGCACCTCGGATGGACATTATGAATTCAACATGTTGCCTTTTGGGTTGAAAAATGCTTCGAGTATGTTTTCTAGAATGATGCGAAAGTTGTTGGATCCCCTGAATAATCCATGTATCACGAATTTCATGGATGATATTCTCATTGCTACAGAAACATTTGAGGAACACATTAACTCTCTAAATATGTTGTTGGATAGACTCAGGGAGGCAAACTTGACGGCTAGACTGACCAAATGTTGTAATGGATGTAAAGAGTTGGAATTCTTGGGACACACAGTATCTCAGGGAAGCATGACCCCTGACCCTAAGAACTTGGAGAAATTGAAGAAAGCTCTGAGGCCAAAGACAAAAAAAAAAGATGTGAGATCTTTTGTCTCGTTGTGTGGTTTTTACCAGAAATATATTAAAAATTTTAACTCGATATGTGCACCACTGACGGATTTAACGCGCAAAGGAAATCCTGATAGAATTACTTGGTCCGCGCAGTGTGAATCGGCCTACCAAGAGTTAAAAGAAAAACTCACAAGCAAGCCTATATTGAAATTGCCCGACTTGAGTCAAGAATTTGTTGTGAGAACGGACGCTAGTAACGTCGGATTAGGGGCAACCCTATTACAAAGATCCAATTCACTTAATGGGGAAATAACCCCAGTTGCTTATGCTAGCCGTAAGCTGAACACAGCGGAACAAAAATATTCAACTAGTGAAAAGGAATGTCTGGCTTTGATATGGGCGATAAAAAAGTTCCAAATCTATCTTTATGGTAGATCATTTAGGATTCAAACAGATTATAAACCACTTGTATTTCTGTCACAAGCAAGACATGAAAATGCTAGATTATTACGTTGGTCTTTGCTCTTACAGCCATACCAATTTATCATAGAATATATTCCCGGGTCGGAGAACGTAGGTGTAGACTTTTAAAGTAGACACCCATACGACGAAAATCAGAGTAGTCACCAGGCATAATGAATTAAATTTATCTATGTGTATTTCGAATTATGAACTGACATCATGTAGTCTGTTCTAAAAGTGGGTAGATATGTGACGATATTCTCAATACAATAGCTAAATTAGATAATATTGTAGAGCATAAAGTCAAAAATAAGACAGAAAATAAAAATTGAGTCCAGCATAGTATTCTCCTACGCCCGCCCGCATGTCGATTTTGATAAACCTAATGGCCGAATGAAAGATACTGTCTTTTCGAAAAAAAATTCGTCCTTCAGATTAAATGTAACACTTTTGCAAGGTCAAGTCGGATTGCCAAGACGAGAGTGAAAGAATAAAAGAATAAAAGAGGGGAGGGATGGAAAGACAGAACCTAGGGAACGCCGTCTCGCGTTGAATTCACAAAAGCCAACTCGAGCAACATAGCCTTGGGCACGTTTCAAATTACGATACAAAACTAAAAAAAATATGGAATTATGAACCAAAATACATAGGGCCATAAAAAATATATATTTGGATGTCTTATGATGTCCTGAGCAATGGTATGGTGTCAGTTACCCACTAGTACAAAGGATAACCAAGGTAATGGCAATGATATTATGTGTGATAAGACGGACTGACGAGAAAAAAAAATCACGCCTGCTTAATTTTTTTCATAACATATTTTGAAAAAAGCTTTGATTAAATAGGACTAAAATGTACCAAGATTTTGATTGGCTGTAGTTTAAAGGAAGGCGAGAGGGGATTGGCTAACCTAACACTAAAAATATACTTGTAGTAGTAACCGTAGTATTTTGGGAATTGTTTTTTTAAAAGTTCGATTTAAAATTCATAGTCGTCTGCTTCTATTGGCCAGCTTAGTTGATATTGAGGAAAAATTGTTAGGCTAGGACGCCATTTCTTTAAAAAAATCTTGCCGCGAGACGATGAGATCAGAAGTGTAATTCTAAATACAAATATTATAAACTTCTGGACAGGGCAGTGATAACTTGGGCCAGATCTGCCAGTCATCTTTGTTTGTGTGTAATATTCATTGAAATTGTGGTAAGATTGAATTTATTAACCATTTTTTTTAAAATAAAGTTTGAATGTGAGATACTAACATACGACTGTAAGTAAGTGAGTCGATGGCAGACTTAGGCAAAGCCTAGAGATTGATCCATCATATGATAGCCTATCAGAGAGGTGTAGAACTACAAAATTATATATGATTGTCATCAAAGAGCATAACACATATCCTATTGTATGGAAAAAGATTACTGTTGGAATTGCAGAGGCGTTGTAACCATTAGGGGAGAGGAATACTGGTATACATTGTCACTTCAAAATATAATGGTACAATAGGTTGTCATAAAGATCTGACCCTATGCGTTTGTTTGTACTATACCTGTAATTAACTGTGGAATATTATTGTATACTTATTATAAAGGAGGATGCATAACCTTCTTATTTCAGGGGTTTTTGTGACCCTGACAGTCACATAAAACCAGGCTCGTGGGAACTGATTGATTCCTGACTTTGTTGCATAATTCGGGCACGTACTGGAGGCCATTGCCTTTTATGAAGTGAACCAGATGGTCCATCGAGCCTAGGAAAAGACTTACCAGGGTTCTCCTTCGAAGTTAAGTGCCCGTTCGGCACCGAAAGTCTCAACCTCTATGAACTTCAGTTATTAACCTCAAAGACTGAAATTATTAAATAAAAAAAATTCCACCTGTGACATATGAAAAGAAAATGCATGATAGGGAATGATGATAACAAACAACCTACCATTATACATATACCAGTATTATCCTATTTTGAAAACTACACCTACACACTTTTATTATATTAATACTTGTATTATGGACCGAAGATCCATTGTATAAATTGAATATTGTAAATAATTTCATTGATTTCACTTTTGATTGTCAATCCTGATTCAAACAAAATAGAGTCAGGATAATAAATTGAAAAAAAATTATTAACGTTACACAAAATTCAACCACTGACTTACTTAAGATAGTCTTTTAAATTGTAGTGTGTATGTGGTTGTTGTAGTACTGTTGTGTTGTGTTGGATAATAAAATACTTGTGTATATGTTTAGTTGGTTAATGCAACATTACACTATTTATACATAACCCTAGACACCAAACGTAGTCATCATCATCATCATACATTCTAGTCAAAGAATAAGTCTGAATGAGATCATAAAGGTGGAAGCAGAAAGGTACCCTGTAACTTACCATAATATTTATTATATTCAGGGACCTTCACAGCTGACCTCATTCAGTACACTAAAAGTACATAACAACAACATTTCTTAACATCAAATCCACCACAATATGCACTCTCCCGAAAATAGTAACACTTACCAAAGAAGAATGCACAAATGACGGTGTGGACAAAAATATTCAATACTATAATTCCCGCCGTAAGTACTTCGGTCGGTCGGTCGGTCCGTCACATTTTGCATACCGTCATTTGCGCACTTTTTCTATTTTCGAGAGAGTACATTAACTTTCAACCACAGCTAAGGGGGTGCAACTGTAGTTGAAAGTAAGACAATAATCGTATTGTTTCCCCTTATATGTACTCCCCCGAAAATAGAAAAAGTGCGCAAATAAAGGTGTGCATGAACAGTTTGATTATGGAAAGAAACAAACAACACGATTGATAAACAGTACATGAACTGGGGTTTCGTCAAACGTTGTTCTCAGAAGCAGTAAATCGACCATGGCTTCTCAGAAGCAGTAAGTCCACCAGGGCAAGATTTTAAAAGATGCACGAACAATTACAAGACATGTTGTCATAAAAAAAATGTAGTTAGTTAGTCAATTTACGGTCTATTAGATCATTATCACTGCTCCACATGTCATTTAGGTAAGGTTACTCCATGTCTTCATATTTAATACATCTACATAATTTTCACTACAAATATCTAATGACGGTCGCCTGCAATGAAATGACCACAGTAGTGATAGTACCGTCTGTAATACATGAAACAGGAACAACACACTGTAATTAATAATCTGTCAATGTTGACGGGTTATTGCTAGTATTTATAGAATTTGTGATCCCGTATACATACATTGGGATCCTCGCTGCTGCTACGTAGTTCATGTACTGTGGTGATGCACAGTGGTTTAAAAAAATACTTTTTAATAAGTAAAATTGCCGTTAGGTATTGGTGATTTTGATTTTAATTCCCGTCTTACATCGAGCTTTTACACTAGTTGTTAAATAAGCCACATCATGTATGTCAGCTGCAGTGATGCCTTATTGCTTCATAGGCAGAAAAAAATCAAAGCTGTGATAATGATGATGATACAGATTCCTGTAAGACCTTACTGTGTAAGTGCCATTGTACTCTAACTGATTATGCATTTATGACAACAGATGTGTTATTTTTGTTCTCATCTTCAGACCTATTTCCCTGGTTTGACTATTCATGGAGATTATTCCAGTAGATACAGAAAGGAATGAGGCGAGAGGTTGATGTCTGTAAGTCTGTAAATATCGGTGTTATGTGTTGCGGGTCGCACTAATGACCCGTCATCGAAGCATCATTTTTGGTGATCATTAGATGGCAAGGAGGATAGTGTGATTCGCTTGCATAGCTAGGCGCTGTTGTCGCACGGAAGGTCCTGGGTTCGAGTCCTGGGTAAGCCACTCACGTCTGTTGTTTTTCTGTTGTCTAGTTTTCTACTTCTTTATTTCTTACGAGTGCCTGAAAACATACCTTTACGTTTGTCTAATATTTATTTGATGTCTGTAAGCAGTGACAAGGGCGGATATTGGTTACTAATAAGTAGAGCAGTCTGGCGGGCGCACTGTCTGGGGCGAGAGTGTGTCTGATGAACTCTGACATATAGAAATATAATCCAGCGCTTTTAGACAGGCTTGCCCGAAGGCAGGAGCACTATGCCTAAGCTTTTCTTATTGTATGCACACACATAGATGTGGAAGCTCACGAAATACATGCCACAAGATTGTGCTTACTGCTAGCTGAGACGAAACGAGCATACACGAATTTCTATTTTCACACGAAAATAGTTCTGCAAACTCGAGGCTGTGGAATCAAAATAATTAATTCCTTTAACAAGTAAACACTTGAACGACAAACATAACCAAATAATAAGTAGGGAAACAATATCGTACGGGGTCTGCCGAGATTTGAACCCACTACTAAAATCAATATAACATTCATTTAAATTTATTTTGCTCCTTATTGAGCATGTAGTCACAACAGCATTGTCACCCTTTGCAGGAAGCCTGCACCATACGTACATGTGTTATTGTAGTCGTAGTTTCTGTAGCAATATTTTGTGTTTAGGTTGGCAGCCGCATGCAAATCCTTAAATGTGTTACCTATTACGACATATCTGATGGAACTGCATTCATGTTCTTTCAGTGTGTCCTCATACGTGTCCCCAGCAACTACACGGGACACTACCTCAACACCCAACGTTTTTTGGTGTCGTTTTCTCTCTTTCTCTTTAACTGGTCTTCTCGAGCCACGTCAGGTTTAGTCCTAGAGATTGTACTTCGCCTGTAATAACACGTGTTCTTGCACTGTGTCTGTACTTCGCTTAAAATAACACGTGTTCTTGCATTGCGTTTTGTTACTTCGCCTGTAATAACAAGTGTTCTTGCCCCGTGTTTTGTTACTTCGCTTGTAATAACACGTGTTCTTGTATTTTGTTTGTACTTCGCTTGTAATAACACGTGTTCTTGCACTGTGTCTGTACTTCGCTTAAAAAAACCCGTGTTCTTGCATCGTGTTTTGTTGCTTCGCTTGTAATAACACGTGTTCTTGCCCTGTGTTTTGTTACTTGTAATAACACGTGTTCTTGCACTGTGTTTGTACTTCGCTTGTAATAACACATGTTCTTGTATTGTGTATGTGCTTCGCTTGTAGCAACACGTATTCTTGCCCTGTGTTTTGTTGCTTGTAATAACACGTGTTCTTGTATTGTGTTTGTACTTCGCTTGTAAGATAACGTGTTCTTGATTGTGTTTGTACTTCGCTTGTAATAACAAGTGCTCTTGTATTGTGTTTTATTACTTCGCTTGTAATAACAAGTGTTCTTGCACTGTGTATGTGCTTCGCTTGTAATAACACGTGTTCTTGTATTGTGTATGTACTTCGGTTGTAGCAACACGTGTTCTTGTATTTGTTTTGTTACTTCGCTTGTAATAGCACGTGTTCTTGTATTGTGTTTTTTTTACTCCGCTTGTAATAACACGTGTTGTTGTATTGTGTTTTCTTACTTTGCTTGTAATAACACGTGTTCTTGTATTGTGTTTTGTTATTTCGCCCGTAATAACACGTGTTCTTGCATTGTGTTTGTACTGCGCTTGTAATAACACGGGTTCTTGTATTGTGTTTTGTTACTTAGCTTGTAATAACACGTGTTCTTGTATTGTGTTTGTACTTCGCTTGTAAGAACACGTGTTCTTGATTGTGTTTGTACTTCGCTTGTAATAACAAGTGCTCTTGTATTGTGTTTTATTACGTGTTCTTTCGCTTGTAATACTTCAAGTGTAATTCGTTTGCACTTGTGTAACAGGGTGTCCTTGTCTGTCTGTACTTGTGTAATCACCACAATGTGTTTCTTGTCGCTTGTTAACAAGTGTTCTTTTTGTTTTGTACTTCGCATGTAATAACACGTGTTGGCTTGTTACTTATAACACGTTCCTTGTATTGTTATTTGTTCGCTTGTAATAGCACGTGTTCTTGTATTGTGTTTTTTTTACTCCGCTTGTAATAACACGTGTTGTTGTATTGTGTTTTCTTACTTTGCTTGTAATAACACGTGTTCTTGTATTGTGTTTTGTTATTTCGCCCGTAATAACACGTGTTCTTGCATTGTGTTTGTACTTCGCTTGTAATAACACGTGTTCTTGTATTTGTTTTGTTACTGCTCAGCTTGCCTAATAACTCCACCAGGTGACTTTTTTTCTTTGTCCATGGCATGGCATTTGGTACTGTCGTCCTCTTCTGTGTCAACCCAACACGTGTTTTTGTCATGGTGCTCCGAGTTTTGTTTCTTGAATGTTTGGTCAGAGAACGTGAAGAATTTTTCTTAGGCAGTTTGTGTGGAAAGATGACAATTTGGACATTTGCACGATACAGAAATCCATAAATTCCACAGTTCTCATATGTTTTTAATTTAGTTTTTTGTACTGTACTGGGAGGAGTTCCAGATGTTGTTTAGGTTGGCGAATGCAATTCTGGCTTTATTTACTCCATCTTTATGCACAATCTCCTAATAGTCTCATCAAACGACATGCTTGAGTCAGCAGTAGATCTTTTCTTTCTTTGTTCTTCTGCATCGGATTAGTACGCTAGCTTATCGAAGCACAGTTACCGGGCTGGAACATGGTAGCGTCACGCTCCCGTCTACCCAGCTGTAAATGGAAACCTGACGCTGCTATTTGGTTATGGACGGCAAAAGCAGCGCAGAAGAAAACAATTCACCACACCAAATAAAGATGAGATCTACTATAGTTAATTCTCGAACACATCTCTTCTCCTCTATGGCGGTATCCGCTTTGGGAAAACCTTTATGCATCACGTGAAGGCCCTAACAGTGATAAGAAGACTGAAATAATACCAGATTTTAAATATCGTCTGGCGATGTTCCCTTTGGTTGGCTGATCTGCATGGCAAATCTAACGAAGTTATCGAAGTGCATAAAAGCAATATTGTTTCGTTATCGACGTAGCTGTTTATTTTTAGAACATGAATTTAATTTTTTGTTATTATTATTACCTAGTGGTGTATTTTGGGAACACGAATCTAATGCGAATGCGTTTTTATTTTCAAATTATGTGGTGTATTTTTGAAAAAGAATTTTAATGATTACCAAAAAAATAAAAATAAAAAAATGCTGTTTTTCTTAGTGAGAGTTCCATAGGCAGAGTGGTTAAAGGTCTTGCTTCTGAAAAGGTAATACCTATCTCGAAGCAAGGTCACAGTCTAATTTACCTAGTGGTATAAAATGGATGAATGAATACAACGGTAGCGAGGAAGGGAACTAGTCAACTCACCTCCTAAAGGTAAGATTGAATGTAAGTGAAGTCACTAACACTTCATTTCCGTACGGAATCACCTGCTATGGGACTACATTTTCCTTGTATTTACCTTGCACTTTTATACCTATCTCTTACAGTAAATGAGTATCACATATGGATGTAGTTAAAAAAAATACGTTGACGTAATAACCAATAAAAACAAAACACGTTTTGTCAGTCCTAATCTGACAGAAAGTGGGCAAAAAACACTCCAGAAATATGAAATTGATTTAGGATGCCTAAGAGATTTAAAAAGTTATCAAACAAATAAAATGGGGTAATGAAATTAATGAAAAGAGACGACATTTTTTTTTTTTTTTTTTGCGTTGTGTTTTTGCAGGGATGATGTGTTTGCTATTAATCACTTCAATTTTATGGTTTTAGCAGAAGACAGCTCCCGCTGCACTCAGGAAAAATGTTTGAAAACACCCAGGATATGATCCGTGAACTTTGCAAAAGAAGTTTTTTTTTTTTAAGAAAAAAATTATAATCTGATCAACATAACGATATTTTCAAGCCTGCGTGATTGCACGGAAGGATAACTCTTCCTTGTGTTCATGAAGTTATGTTCCTTGAATATATACTGGAACCATGACAGAGAATACGTATACTTTGTTGTTACAGGTTCTGTCTTTGTTTTTTTGTGTGTGTGTTTGTTTTTGCTTTATTTAGGAGTTTATGTGAATATGTGAGATATTACCGCCACCCAGATCTGGACAACTTGTTATGTTTTACACATGCAGTGATAAGAAACGTTCTGCGTTTCCCCGCAACTTCTTCCCCTGGGTGTAATGCTGTGCATGTTTGAAAATGTCACTATAAATTTGCGAAACAAAAGATTCAGAATGTAGAACCTATTGTGTTTATTATCGATAGTGTTTTCATGCATCGTGCCGCAGTTTATGACATTTTCTACAACCTTGAATGTCTTTTGTACAATGTTGAAGTTTTTGTTCGTTTGTTTTTGCGGTTTATGGAACTTATTTGTCTTATTTTCTTTCTATTGTTCCCGAATACGTTTATAATGAATAAGTCGCCGGCCAAACTATGGCAAGAAATAATTATGTTGTGGTGTTTCTGTTGCTTGCCCTGATGATGGCACCAACATCTCCTGCGGTCGTTTCAATCATTTCAATTTTCCTTCAGAAGTACGGAAACAGTGGCACGAGGCATAGACGCTTCTTCTATGATGAACAATTAGGTTTCACAAATATATAATTCTATGATAGAGACTTACCCGATATGCTGAATATAAATTGAGAAAATTTTATCACCCAAAAGCAACAGACGAAGGAATATTTGTTTAAAAAAAAAAAATTGAATAAAAACATCCAGCACATTTCAGAATAGTGGAAAGAAATGCGCGGTATTTCATCATCATCAGCGCGCAATTGTGTTCCCCGGCCAGAACGTGTCATGAAAAGAATGTAATTTAAGCGGGAAATGAAGGAACTAATGTTACATTTAGTATAGTTAATTAAACGTTTTGGCAAGAGTGATGTTCATGAGTGAGTCTGTGTGGCTTAATTGATTATGAGAGTTATGAGGTGGAAGAGGAGTTATGAATATCACAATTGAAAAATTAATAGACAGTTCAACAAAACATCCAAAACATGTCCAAGTGAAATTTGCGATTCATCCGAAATGAGCATTCTTACGTTCCACCGTTTCAATTCCAGCGAAAAATTCCCTTTAGCCCTGTTTGCATTGATTTCCACGTTTTAGAGATGTAAGTGTGGATTAATTAACGTACATAATTATTGTTGTTCCCGGTTGAATATAAGACCTTTCATTGCGACTGACAACCAGATTAATGCAGGGCCTTTTGATTGGCATTCCTGAATTTTACTGGAGTTAAGTAAGTCCAGTGTCTAGATTTTGCTGTCATGTTGCGACTAATCTTGTTCTTTACCTCATGTGCTTTCACTGACTGCTTTTCTTATATTCCAGAATTAACACAGAATTTCTTTCATTAACATAATCTATATCATGAAAGATATACTGATTTGGAATAAATGGCGACATTATGTGGTTCTCTGACCAGATTTGATTATTCTTTTCTTCAATTTGAATGATTAATGACAATATTTGGAAATACAAAATAGCTATCATTCCAACATAAAGAGGAGATCTTCATTTTATGATTATTATATCAATTGTTTAAGTTTTTGTTCCTTTATCACCTTCCTCTCTTTCTTCTCATGCATCTCTTTTTGTTTCATCTTCTATCCATCTTTCTCATTTAGTGATCAATTGTTGTCTATATTTCAGTGAAATCTATATTTCTGGTCAACCTCTAAGAACAAACAGTTTTGTGTTTATTGCTCTCAGTCAGCTTGACAACCTTCCCTTACTTACTTAGTCGTTCCCCTTCTACCGTGAGGTGTAGAGGTTTGGAAGAGAGAGCGCCAGACTATTCTATCGGCTGTCTTCCTCCTGGCCTGGTTCCATTCTAGTCCTCGGTCCTTCAAAGATTGTCTAATGTTGTCCTCCCAGCGGACTGACAACCTTCCCAATCAATTTAATTCACAAGAACAAAGGCATTTGGAGTTTGCAAGTACAATGAAAATACATTTGAAATCAGAGCCGGTTGTGTAAACGAATATTTTCTAATGTTTTTTATCTTCTATAACATATGAAATTATCAATATCAAATTAATAAAATGTCCGACCGTCATTCGTAGATTTCTCTCAGTCACTCTCATGATCAGTCTAAACGATCATCTTACTTACCGTACTTACTTACTTAATGGTTCTTCTTCTATCCTGGGATGTAGATGTTTGACAAAGAGAGGTCAAACGAACCCGTCGGCTGTCTTTTTCCTGGCCTAGTTCCATAGTACTCGGTCCTTCAGAGATTGTCTAATGTTGTCCTCTTGGTCATCCTGGAGATCTGAATCCCGCGGTCTTGGCTTCGAATATTTGTCGTGGTAGCCGATCTTCTCCCATTCTGCAGACATGTTCAAACCATCGTAATTTGGACTGGTCTCCTTGAGTCTGAAGGGTTGGGTTTTGAGGTCTTGACGATTGTCTTGGTTGCGACCATGTCTCTTCTTGTTACTTCAAGCTCTATCCTCAGATAGCTCATTTCTGAGGTTTGGAGCTGGCTTTTGTGGGTAGCAAGAGGTTAACCTTTTGCAAAATTCTTTTGCCCATGACTCGCATCCATTAGTCAAGACTGGGACATTGGTGGAGCGGTATACAGCTATCTTTGTCTTCTTGCTAATTTCTTTTTCGATCCTCTGTGGTGAAGACAACTGAGAGGTCATAAACACGAGTTTTAGTTGTACCTGGAAGTAGCGCTAATACCTCCTCGTTATAGAGACAGTACTGAAAGAATAAGAGAAGCCGAACAGAAAGAACAAAATCGTTGGGGAATAAGTGCGAGAGGGAAAAGCTTATATAAAGGAGAAAATTACAAAATATTTCATTATAATGTGAAGAACTTCTGATGACAATTTTGAAGGTGTAAATAGCAATTGGGAAGCGTAAAATAATGTTCAAATTATCTGTCGCACGTTAGATTACAAGGTCGTACAAATATGTGTGTATCGTTAGCAGCTCATATTACGGGCTTTACTAATATGGTGTTGTTAGGTGTTTAACTATTGTTTCTTCATCACACATTTGGATGACGATGATAAATGTTTGCTTAACGTTCCTATAACAGAATACTCACGTTTGATGTCCCTGGATTCTCAGTAAAACTATGAATGGTGGCGCGGAACCGAACTATTTGCACACCGGTACTTTTAGCTTGGATTTCTTAAAGGGCATGCACTACAGTGAAAACTAACTTTTGTTCTAATAATATTTTCACACTTTTTATATACTCAAATGACACAGTGTGTCGTGTGGTGAGTCACTGGGGCAACTACTACAGTAGTTATTTTGCCAGGAATAGTCTATGAGATATAGATATAAGGTCTCTAGAAATTGGCTCGTTAAGAAAGAATAAAGACCTATTCGAGATAGGGACAAGAAGACAGGAATGCGAATGCTTTCCACTAGACAGTGTTTTCTAATTAATTATGGAAAGAGTTCTATTTCCCCACGACCTTAGCTTCTGCCCATAGATCCCGTAAAGAAAAAGCCCCCAACCTCATCTGAGTAGAGAAAGGTTCCTATAGGTGAATATGTAACACCGACAGCACGAGTGATACATTAACAAACTCTTGATAATGATCAACCGATCGTTGGGTTTATTAATGAAATATCCACACATATAGGGTTAGTAATGGTTAGAACGTGATGATGGTGAAAGACGATTCACACAAAACACACAGATGAGATAATAAAATTACAGTTAATTAAGTAATAGTTAATTAAGAATGAACTGGTGTAAAGTGAAATGATGATGTGATATGATACGTGTTACCAAAATGGTGAGTACTCTACACAGTCCATGTGTCTCTAAATGCTTCTCCTAGATATGAGGATTCACATGTATGCATAAAATGTCCCAAGTTGTTATACGTTATGTCGAGTGGGGTATCTCTAAGCTGAGGACGTTCTGATGAATACTGTTGTCGTACGGAGAACGCTGACGAGATATCTATGTATATTCCTTCACTGTTTGAGTATATCTCTGTAGTGTTGATCAACAGTTAATAGCTGTCATATGAACAAAAGGTCTGTTGTCTAATCTCCCGAGGGTACTGGTCAGACTGGATATCTTCACGAAATGTTAGTGATATGTAAACTCATAATCTTGCGTATGTAGTCGTGATTCATATACTTTCGAGTCTGCTTCATAAAATGCGCTTAAGAGTGTGTTGCACGTGGTATAAATATGCGATTCCTCTTTTGAGCTCTTTTGCTTGACTTCAGATAATAATGATCTTTCGAGTGAGTTGAATTTATGATGACTCTGTATTGAACTTGTGATAACGATGTATTGAACTTGTGAGCAAGCAGTATATGGTGACGAAAAATGCTGCGTCCACCTTATGACTTGTGGGTGAGACAATAGTCCTTTTTAATTGAGGAATGAAAGATGTCCTATGGCGAATTCTGCTAGCCAAATGTCCGTTTTTGATAACTTATTTCTGGTTAGACGTCAGACACGTTGCGTGTAGACTCAGACTTCTGATGAACTGAAGACACACAAAAGTCTTCGTAAGTTTTTTCACATTTAACATCACTGGTTGACTTGCATTTAAACTACTGCTCATTATTCATCTCTCTCTCTCTGAGTTCAATTCTAATGATGTTAAATATCTTGTGCATGAGAGTGTGTGCGCATGGGAGACTGTGATGATGATAAAGGTGAAATATGAACTATTAATTACCTCCTATCATCCTATCATCTTCTAGGAAAATCTTCTGATTTTATTAATCAGTTATGCCAAGAATTATTTGAAACTTTATCTTTCGCACATTTTAGCTGTGAGGTTAAAATAAACAAAAATAAGAAAATGTATTAATAAGTATAAGATCTACTAACCTTCTTTTCCCTTCGCAAAATCCTTTAAGAACACAATTAATCACAGAACTGAATTATCATCCACTCTGAATAAACACATGTATTAGGCTATGCGTTTTTGGGTTTAATCTCTTCCACACAAGGTAAAAAACTGGACTTCTACACTCTAGTAGATTATGCGGTATTATATATTTCTGGAAGTCACCTGGCCAAGCTGGGCATCCAATGTGGTAAACCAACGCTTGTCTGAACCGCGGTGAGACGTTTTCCCCTGGCCAATCTGGGCGTCCAATGTGGTGTCACAGAAATTACCGCATGCCCATGTTTGATTCGGATGACCATATGTGTTTTTACCTGATTTATCACGATGCAATGTGGGCTTCAAACGATAATGTCGGGCATGTGGACTCAATCAAAGGATTGTATTTCCCCCGATGAAAGAGCAAATGTGGTTCTCTAGATACCGGTTGCGAGTAATCACAACGATGAAATAGCAAATATGGATCGCAAATGTTGCATGAAAGAGCAAATGTCGGAGAAAATACAATACGAAAGATGTAGGAAAAGATAGAGCAATAAGGCCTTTGCGCTCGTTTATCACACAGTGCATGCCCATGAACCAAATTCTACAGTTTATTTTATTAAAAAACATGAGGTCACCATGGTAACCAAAAAAAAACATCCGCCATATTGGATTTTAAACCAAATTTCAAGAGACCATATCATATGTTTTCTTTTGTCCAAATTTTATAAAATTGCACATACATGTTGTGACTGACAATTAAAAAATACGTTCAGAAGCTTATTTTGATAAGTTTAAAATTCTATTTTTAATGATTTTAAAAACAAATACATTATATTTGTATGAAAAAAATATATTTAATAATATAAAACAAAATATATTAAAAAAATTACCAAAATATCAAAATTCTTTTCTGAATAGATAAAGATATATATATGTACTACATGCGTGCCAAATTTAATAATGATCTGTCAGATAGGTTGTTAATTTTGTAATTTTTTTGTTAATAAAAAGTTAATTTTAAGTCCACGTTTTCTACGTACTCCTTTGTGGTTCATGGATGGATTCTAAGGGGTCCATAAACATAACCTAAAATTAAAAATGTTAAATTTTCAATTATGCTTTTATGTACCTTTTTCCAAGAAGGGGTCAATAGATTTTATCGGACAATCAGAAGGTTCCCTAGAGAATCATTGGAGGGGTACATTGCACACATATTTTAAGAAACCCTGTTTCGAACCCTTCATTAGATGCACAAGTTCTAGGATTGTTCAATGAGATTCGTTAATTTGTTTTTCCTTTAGTTCACTATCTTATATAAAAAGAAACGATGGTCATTATGACACAAAGAGATAGACAGTGTCGAAATTTCCCCAGGATGCAGACAACTTTTTAATATTACAAAGACGCAGACATCAAAACGGTAACACGGAGCTGACAGAGACATGGTGTCATGAATTTCACATAGGATTCAAGAGCTTCATAAATTTCCAAAGGAGATAGCGAGCAGTACCTCTTGAAAAAATCTCTACCACTTGAGCCTGTCTCCGGGCCTGTAATAACTGGATTAGTTTTCTCTGCATGACAGTTTTGAGTTCTTGATTGTTTTGAAAGTGCTTTTGAAAAACTGGTTAATAGTATACTTGGGCATGTAAGATTTCCTAGATGTAAGGATGGCTGACTTCAAGAGTTTGAAAAAAATAGGAATAATGTGTACTAGCGGAAAAAACATAAGATACCTGGGAAATATTATTTGAGATGGTGAGTTGGTGCTGGAGAGACGCTTGGTGTATGACTGGTAGAAGTGATTTAATGTGTGATCATAATGCAGTAAATTACGAGTTACGTTGGTGTCAAATGTCAAAAAAAAGTAGGGAGCAAGGACATGAACGCTAAATTCATACATTATTTACAGGTTAATTAAAAAGTTGCCTCCTATATTTAAATTGTTTGTGTTCACTCCTACTTAACTAATTATTACGAAACAAACATAATGATAATGACAGTTAACTGCCAGTTTATTACGTAAAGTACTATGTCAAATTAACTGATTCAGTACGTAATTATTTTCAGCTCTGGACGGAATTATTTTTAAGCCCCAAAAATTTCCACATAAATAATTTACGTTTCCTGACAATGTGTGTCTAATCATGAGTTAAGTATAACATATTATATATCAAATTAAAGTACATTTGATAAACAATATAAATCCATATGCCTTTCTAGCTAATTTTATGTTATGTTTATGTTATAACAGATAACATGTACACGGAAAAAAAAGATAACTTGAAATTTTGAACAAAAATCTTCGACTTACGTAAGGCTTGTAACATAAATTGTTATCACAATACAGTTTCACTGCTCTCTTTGTGCATTTAGAAACACAGAAAAAGTAAGAAAGTTATGGTTGATCACACAGTTTGTTCACTGTTCACATATTAGTAACATATCCTGTGTGTTTTCGGCCATTATGGCGATACGACAAAACACGATTAAAGATGAAGATAAATGTTGAAAAATCCCTTCAAACGCAAATAAAAGACGTTGAAGCTTGTTGAAATTTGCCCAGTTTTGTGTTTACTTCCGTTCGAGATAAATTCCGGGTAGTATAAAATATCAGAATAGAAAGAAACAACGAAATAAATCAGAGTCTTTTAAAAGATCTTGTGGACACAGCGGTCGGCCATTGCGTCTTTTAAAAGATCTTGAGTACGGAATCAGTGTAATTAACACTACAACTCCAAGTGAGATCTGGTTTGTTCTACATTTTATTTCACAGCGGGACGGAATTTTTGGTGTCTTTTGTGACGTCAGTTTATTGACCATACAAATTGTGAGTGTTTTTTTTTTTTTTTTAACCTAAGAATAAAATATAAAAATACAATAAAACTTATGTGTCAAATGACAGTTAATGCTCATTGTTTTGACATTTGTTTCACGTATATCCAGTGGATACAAGTGAGGATATAAACATTTTAAGATGGACAGTGACTTTTCGATCACCTTTTTGAGCAGGAAAATACAGAATAGTTTACAAACAATATCATCTTTAATAACTACCTGCAAGTGCTACTTTGTACAATCCAGAATAACATACCAATATAACTAAAAGCTAAATGTCTGCAATTGAAATCTGCATACCTCAGGGAGGTACAACAGCTGGAGGACGACTATTAATATTTAAGACGAAATGAAAACATCAGAGGCGTTGGATTTCATGTCTGATGACTTGCGGATTTCACGTCAGGGATTTTGGATTTCAAGTCAGAGGCCTTGGATTTCACGACAGAGGCTTTGGATTTTATATCAGAGGTTTTGAATTTCAAGCTAGAGGCTTTGGATTTCACGTCAGAAGCTTTGGATTTCATGTCAGAGGCTTTGAAAGATAAAAAGAAACAACGAATTTTACAGGTAGAAATATCATAAATGTATTGTAGAGGACATCGATTAAATAACAAATGTAGACGATAGGGTTAATGGTGAAAATGTTAATGTGGATCGCGGAGCGTTAAGAAGTTAGAAAAGAAAAATTGGATGGTAAGTAAGTTGTGTAATAGGCCAAATTTCAGTCTTAAATACTTCAAAAATGATTACTCGCTAAGCTGAAATATTAAATATCTGCTTTTCGTTACAGTTTAACGAGAAGCATCGATTACATCTCTTCTATGCATCCGGTCCTAGGGAATCCTCGTCACTTCTTTTCACTTCCTTCCGGAATGAACAGCTCGGTAAAAATTAGTTTTTGAGCTAATTAATTAAATGTTGTTTAAAAAAAAAAACAGAAATTGCGGGCCGATAACCCATGCTTAGCCTTCCTTATATGCCCCTTTTTGGACATGCCTCTTTGGGCACAGCAATCCATCACTTTGCTGCCTTATACTAGGACTCTGTATTATAACGAAATAGTTTTAGCCGTCGCGTGTATTATTAAAATTTCTTGTAGCAAATAGCTGTGTTAATAACCCAAGTACGTAATCTTTATTACTGTTTGGTCTAGAAACATGGACAATGAATAGGCGGTAGGAAGAAAGAACTAAGGGCATTGATAGTTTTTATTTGGTTAATATTCATAGCTTGGCGTTCCATAGCTGATTATAAAGACATTACTCTTCCTGGAAAGGTCTAACATAAATCTATGTGTGCTATTCTCGTTCTTCGTACAGTTGAAGTTGGGTATACTGATTTATCGTTGAGTTAGAAACTCCTTTCTCATGGTGGCATTTTCATGGTGGCATTAAATGCTCAACATCAGGTAAAAATGAAGGCGTTCAATTGTTTTAAATATGTGTTCTCCTTCCTTACTTCTCCTCACCTTATACCATATTCTCTCCCGCTAATCTCCAGTGGTTAGTTTGTTGTTTGCCCATTCCTTATCTTGATAGCAATACAACGTCTATTCTCTCCCCTTCTCATTTCGCGAAACCTTTTCTACATTGTTCTCCTTTCAAACAGTGTTAAAGATCACAGCCTTTTTATATATGCAAAGGAACATTTTCTTGACAGCGGCTAAGGAAGATTTGTTCTAGGCAACCCTAAACTGACAACTTTCTTCCAGTGTACAGTATTTTGTGCTGTCATCTTTATAACGTTATTGATACTTTCTCTCTTGTCATCTTCCCTTGGGCGAAAAACTTATTGAACTCCACCTCAAGGTTTGCCTTACTATATGTACATGAATCATCATTAGAGCACATTCTATTCTCTTTCACTTAATTTTTTTGGACAATTGTACTCGAATTGAATTTTGATTGTTTATATGTATAGGTCTCTCATGCGTATACTATACTGTAGTCCTAGTTCTCAAACTGAAAACCAGACCACTTCCGTATGCACCATTCTGTGTGCACAATTCTTTGAAAGTGAAAGATGAGACAGCAATCCTTTTCAAGAAGTGAAATCAAGCAACCATCATCCGTGCTTAAAGAGGGCGAAAGTTGCTTGTTGGCCCTGATGAATTAATCATTCTATAAAATACTCTTTTTTTACATTCTCAGGGCGATTCCGATATCCAGGAAATCCATCTTCTGTTATTTAAACATTACAGAAACGAATGCCATAGAAAGTCCTAACAAGTGTAAGTGCATCCACAACTCACATGATTCATACTTATTCTAAGTAAAGGGAAACATTCCTCCCAGTCCCAGCAGCGTTTCTGGTTAGACGAGCAAGTAGCTCGCCAAAACATGACGAGAAATAATTAAGTTGTGCTCATTCTGCTGCATGTCCGGATGACAACACTAGTTCTCCTGTGGCCATTTCATGAATTTCTATTTTGCTTCAGAAGTATGGAAACACGGAAACTGTGTGGCACGAAAGCATAGAAGCTTCATTTATGATAAGCAATGGCTAAAAATATAAACATATTATGGAAACACTTATTCAATACTGCTCTAGTACGAATGGGGGAATATTCCAGAAATGTGCTTACCGAAAAGCAACACAGGCAGGAATACTTCCAGGAAAAAAAAATGCCACGCAATGTCATAAACTGATAATACTTGTAAATGCGCGTTTTTCGTTCCAGTTCCAAACAATGCGCCATGAAACAGATTGCAGCGTTAGTGGGAAGAGATGATGCTAGCGTTAAAATACGAGATTCAGTATGGTTATTAATAAATATATATATGTACATCATTTCTTTCATCTTTCCCTCCCTGCTCCATATGGAACTGGGGGCCATTATTCGCTTAGTTCTCTTTAAGAAACTAGCAATAAAGCAGTCACCAGTCCCTTGCAGTGGTGGTTCATGAAATCATCATTCTATATGCTGAGGTTGCCACCCTCAAATAACTAGGACATCCACTAGCGATCACATATTGAAATAATATATATTTATATGACAGAATTGGGCGACCCCACCCGATCTCTGTTTCACTACGGCAGTAATCGGTACATTTGTAGTACGAATTTTATTGCGTGCTTTCAATTGTCCCATTTTCTTTCTTTCTCTCGTAGAGTTGCAGATATCGGATATTGTCAAATCATTTGACACTCCTTCCAGGTGATAATAATTACATTTTGCTTGATGCGGCACAGATTTGCTGAGATTAGAGCAGGTGAAAAAACCAATGTGGGTTTCCTCAGTTTCGCATAATTCTGTTTGCTCAAGCTAGCCCAGGTGATAAAATTACTCACCCATAGTCGGTTTTCGTTTGCTCAGGCAACCGATAACAAGATTACCCGTCTGTGCGACACACTTGGGACGGACACTTAAGATACAATCATTTCCTGTCCACGACATTACTCTTCAAGAAAGTAATAAGTGTTACATCTGACACACGTTGTCGTATGAGTTAACGACATGTTTGTGAGTTCGTACACATGGCAATCGGATGTTTACAGCCCATGTTCAGAAAAGTAATGTTTGAAATTGTGCACTAGATGAGTCATGCAAAATATTCAAATCAGATTGGCTGATCATACGAGCTCCATAACAAACAGAGCGGGGTAGGACCGTGAATATAACCTGGCGTTTGTTCAGTGTTATTTCACTGTGAAAATTTACTGTGAGATTAACGCAGCCAAAGACACCAGACTTGCCAGTAGTTAGAAGTCAGAATTTCCATTTATCAGACTTGACACCTTTTATTGGAGTATTCATCAGGACATACAATTCAGCCCAGGAAATATCTAACAGTTTAAATAAGGAACTGGAATCTGAGGAAACTGAACACACAAAGTCAAACAAGGAGTTTTAGTGCTAAATTAACGACACCCCAGGCGTGTATAAGAGGCCGATTCAAGTCTCTTTTATTCATCTGAGCAAAAAGTCTATGAGTCAGGATTGGGGTAAGTTGTGATTTTACATTATATATTTTATTACTAACATATGAACTAACATGTATATGTATATCGGCATGTGAATTTCAATATGTGATCGCTAGTGGATGTCCTAGTTATTTGAGGCTGGCAACCTTAGCATATAGAATGATGATTTCATGAACCACCACTGCAAGGGACTGGTGACTGCTTTATTGCTAGTTTCTTAAAGAGAACTAAGCGAATAATGGCCCCAAGTTCCATATGGAGCAGGGAGGGAAAGATGAAAGAAATGATGTACATTCTAAGTAATAATATCTACATTTTGAATCAGTGTAAATGTAAACGAAAACATATTCACTTTAAAATTAATGGAAGTTGCGAACTTTTCAATCCGTGTAAATATAAATGAAAACATATTCAATTTATCTTGTGAACACTTTTCAAACAGTGGAAATGTAAATGTAAACATATTCTATCTGTATTATTAACCTATTAATTTAAATGTAAAATCATTATATATAACTGTTCAATTTAAATGTAAAGAAAGGTTTCTCTTGAGAGCTTAAGTTTCATGCTCATCGAGAGTAATTCTGAGTTAAATGGGATGGTGAAATACAAATAGGGGGCACATAACTATGTGTCGGAAAACGCGATACTTTGGAGAGCGTTTCGCTTCTATTCTTTCATCATAGTTATTGGTGGTACCAGCAGAAAGTACTATCTCTGGAACCAAGTGAAAGTAGAAGTGAACTGACGTTGTGCGAGACACCATCATAAGAGGGTCTTATAGACAGACGTAGAACCAGCTTGGCCGTTACTCCTTGACGTTCTGGGAATGTGCGGCTCCTTTAACCTTGCCCAGCGACGAGCGTGAGCAGTGTAGCAAGGACCAACCCATCAGAAGGAGCAGAACCGTCAATGGTAGCTAAGTTCAATCTATATGCTGCCACTTGAACTTCTCTTTTTTACAATTTACACCCCATCACAACCATGATGATAACTTTTGCTTGATCCATAGCTATTCACATTTTTTAACTGTTGAACCTTAAGTGATTATTAAATTTTGTTATTTGTAATTTTACAAATTTAATTTCGATTTAATCGTTTCTAAATGTACTGCTTGTTTGTCTCAGTCAATGTACTAAACACACTCTAAACTGAGCTATAAAGCCCATATTAGATACTCTTGAGTTTTGGCCACTGTTGGACCACTACTGCAAAGCAGGGGAGGCAATACCGTCACAATATATATATATATATTTTTATGTGTGTGTGTGTGTGTGTGCGTGCGTGCGTGTGTGTGTGTGTTTGGGGTGCAATAGTCTGTAAACATCGACAAATGTCCAGCTGGAGGACGATTATTAATATTTAAGGCGAAATGAAAACTTCAGAGACTCCGGATTTCATGTCAGAGGCTTCGACAGATGAAAAGAAACACCAAACTTTACAGGTCGTAATATCACAAATGTATTTGT